>JASDQU010738304.1:96571-136355 GCA_032191745.1 Picea mariana
GCACGGAGTAATTTAATTTCATTGAAAATGGAGTGTGAAATCGATGCATAGGAGTATCGCAATAATGAATTTGGTAAAAAAAAGTCCATAATGTTAATATTTTTTGTGTAACTATGGAAGATATTCTTGTATATTTTTTTTAGTCAAGCCTTTAAAAGTTTATTATAATTATATTGTACAATTCCGCTCAACAAAAATTATTGTATTATCGATATTTTACTTATTATGGGTTAGTTAGGTCAAGAGTCATGTCTCTTCATGAGACATTGTTTTGTATAAATAGAGGATAGTTTTCTCTCATTTGGAAACACACTCACACACTTCTCTTATGCATCTTGAGTGCATAAGAAGGTCCATGGCACAAGTCTTGAAGACTGGTTCTTTTGGTGTTTTGTTCTTGGTCTTTCTTGGAGAGATATAGCGCATCATTGTACAAGTTGAAGGAATCTATACTGAGGATTTTGGTTGCTGGGTTTTCTCCCCCACGAGGGTTTCCTAGGATTAGATTTGTGTTCTATTGTATATGTAATTGTCTATATTTCAATGATCCTACTATAGTTTCCATTGGATTAAGTAATTGTAATTGTGTAACTAGAAAATTTAAAATTTTAACATGGTGTCATAGCAGATCTGAATAGAAGCTAGTTGCAGATCTAGAATCCTAAACGTGAGTTGTTTTTAGTATAGAGACAGTTTTCATATAGTTGTCGGACAAAGATCATGGAGATGATAACTTCAGGGCCTAGAAGTACATAGTAACCCTCCTTCTTGAAGAACATGAACCGGATAAGTTCATTATAGAAGAGGTTCAAGAACCTCAAGGAAATGAAGCTAAGGAAAAATATAAGAAGGACATGGTGAGAGAAAAAATGATTATTGCAGACTCCATTAAGGACCACCTTATCCATCATATATCATCATTATCTTCTCCAAAGAAAATGATGAACACCTTAACTCGTTTGTTTGAGGGAAGCAACATAAATTGAAGAATGACTCTGCAATCTCAGTTGAATAATATGAAAATGCAGAACTCAAAAACCATTCACTACTACTTCTCAAGAGTGAATCAAATCAAGGAGAATATAGAAGCCATTGGTGAATCGGTATAAGGAGAAGAGATGGTGATGACTACCTTGAATGAATTCCCAAGTTCATGGGATGCATTCATCCAAGGAATTTGTTCAAGAAATAAGCTTCCCAAGTTTAGTAGGCTTTGGGAAGAATGTAACCAGGAAGAAGCTAGGACAGTTGAAAGAGAAGAAAAGATTGCATATGAAGATCAATCCCTAGCCGCCCACAAAAGGAAAGGAAAGAACAAGAAGGAAAATTATTTACTTAAGAAGTTTAATATGGGTTAAAGAGACAACTCAAAGATTAGTTGTTATTGTTGTCAGGAATTGGGACACTTTGTTAGGGATTTCCCCCTCATTATGGAAATTGAGAATAAAAAAGGAAGTAAGAGGCATCAAAATCACATAGCTGAAGATGATGAGCCTCCTAAAAAGATTGCAAAGAAATATGAATCAAGTGGTGAGGATTATGTTCTTATCTCATCCCTCACAGTTATTGTTACTCATAGAAGTGACACTTGGTTGATAGACAGTGGTGATTCCAAGCACATGTCAGGCTATGAAGACTCCTTATCTAAACTTATTCATAAATATTCACCTCACAAGGTGAAATTGAGTGATGAATATCAATATCCAATCAAAGGTGTTGGAGAAACTTCCTTCAAGTTAAACTCAAGCAAGCCAATGAAGATGAATGAAGTTCTCTATGTTCCAGGTTTAAGAAATAATATTCTCTTAATTTCAGCATTGGAAAAGAAAGGATTTACAGTAGCATTTATTGATGGTAAAGTTCTTATGTGACCTAGAGGGAAGGCCCTTGATGATGCGATAGTGATTGGAGTTGAAGAAGGAGGACTCTACAAATTAAAAATACATTCAAACTCCACAATGGTTCATGATATTGTGAATCCCAGCGAACTATGGCATAGGATATTTTCTCACCTACACTACAAATCTCTTCCGGTTGTGAGAAAAATGTTGACAGGTCTTCCAGAAATCCAAACAGAACCAGATGGTGTGTGCAAAGGATGTGCATAAGGAAAGAATGTGAAGTGCTCCTTTCCCAATAACAATAACAAATACAAAGGAGTTTTGGACATCATGCATTCAGACGTATGTGGATCGATGTCGACAGCTTCACTAAGTGGGTATGTATATTATGTATCTTTCATTGATGATTACTCACATAAAACTTGGATTTATTTGTTAAAAGAAAAGAACGAAGTTTTTGGAAAATTCAAAGAGTTCAAGGTTCTAGTAGAAAAATTGATAGAGCGAAATATAAAGACCTTGCGATCCAACAATGGAGGTGAATTCACCTCAGAAGAATTCAAGGATTATTGCAAGGAAGTTGGGATTAAGGTGGAACTTTCTACTCCCTATAACCCTCAGCAGAATGCAATAGTTGAAAGGAAGAACCAAAAAATCATGGAAGCAATAAAGTCCATGATCCATGATCAATATATTCCTATTCATATGTGGGAAGAAGCAGTGAAAATAGCAGTGTACGTGCATAATAAAAGTCCCCACAAGGTGCTTGAAAACAAGACACCTGAGGAAATGTTTTCAGGAGAGAAGCCAAAAGTCATCCATTTCAGAATATTTGGCTTCCCTGTATTTGTTCACATCCCCAAGGAAAATACGACAAAGTTGGACCCTTCCAGACGAAAGGCCATATTTGTTGGTTACAGTGACACATAGAAGGATTACAGGATATACATTCCTTGTCACCGGAAAGTGGAGATCAACCGATATGTAACCTTCGATGAGAATGAAACTTTCAGTAAATCTAAACAGATCTATGCAGAAGAGGCACATTAAGAAGAGAATGAAGTTCCTAAAGTTCCAGACGCAGTTGAACCAGAGGAAGTCACTCTAGAGGATCATGACATGGTATAACCTCATAAACCAATCAAGATACCTTCTCTCAAGAGAAGAACAACTTAGGGACAAGAGCTTATCAAAGATGTAGAAAGAATTGGTTCCCCAGAGAAATATTTCAGAGAAAGTAAGAATCTAAAGTCATATTCTAGCTACATGGCATGATTGTGTGACACAATGGATGCAGAACATTCCAGTTATGAAGAGGCTGCAAAAAATCAAGTATGGAAAGATGCCATGGCAGAGGAATATCGGTCCATTATGAAGAATGATGTTTGGGATGTGGTTCCCAAACTAAAGGAAAAATATGTGGTGAGTTCAAAATGGATCTACAAGATGAAACACATAGTTGATGGCAGTATTGAAAAATATAAGGCAAGATTTGTGGCCTGAGGTTTCTCTCAGAAGGAAGGGATTTACTATGAAGAAAAATTTTCTCCCGTAGCAAGATATACCTCGATCAAGACTATACTTTCATTGGCCTCTATGATGAAATGGAAGGTGCACCAGATGGATGTAAATAAATCCTTCTTGAATGGTGAAATAAAATAGGAATTTTATGTGGAGAAACCACTTGGATTCGAGACACATGATAGGGAGACTCATGTGTGCAGATTAAAGAAGGATTTATATGGATTGAAGCAGACACCCAAAGCATGGTTTGGTAGGATTGAAAATTTTTTGATGAGCTTGAGTTTTACCAAGAGCAGTGAAGATCCTAACATTTATTTTAAGGTTGAGGATGGTGAAGCAACGATTCTACTATTGTATGTATGTGACCTGTTTCTAACAGGTGTGGAAAATCTCATCACTAAATGTAAGAGAAAATTGGTTGCAAAATTCAAGATGAAATATTTATGAATGATGCACTACTTCTTGGGACTAGAAGTTTGGCAGAGATTAGATGGGATTTTCCTAAATCAAGGAAAGTATGTTGTGGAAATATTGAAGAGTTTCGATATGTTGGACTGTAAGGCCATGGTTACCCAAATGGTATCAAATCTTAATTTGTTGCAGGATACAACTTCAAAGATTGTGGATTCTACCTTATGCAGGAAGATAGTGGGTTCATTGATGTATTTGACGAACACAAGACTGGATATAGGTTTTGTTGTGCACACCTTGATTCAACATTTGGAGCAGCCCAGATATGTTCACTTGGTTGCAACAAAACATGTGTTGAGGTACCTTAAGGGTACTCTAAATCATGGTCTCTGGTATAGATATGACCATGAGTTTGGATTGTATGGATACTGAGATTCAGATTGGGCTGGAAGTATTCCTGATCAAAAGAACACTTCCGGATACTATTCCAGTCTTGGCTCCACTATGGTCTCGTGGAGCAGCATAAAGCAATCATATGTAGCACTCAGTATGGCTGAAGTTGAGTATGTGGAAGCATGTGCAGTGAGTAGAGAAGAAATATGGATTCAGAAGTTGTTGTATGGGTTATTTGGTCTCGTATTGGAGGTGAACTGCATTTGGTGTGACAACTAGAGTTGCATGAAGTTTTTAGAGAACCTGGTGTTCCATGACAGGTTGAAGAATATTGAGATCAAATAGTACTATATCATGGATATGGTACATATGGGAGCAGTAAGGCTCCAGTTCATGACTACCTAGGATCAAGTTGCAGATGTGTTCACCAAGATGCTATCAAGGATGAAGTTCGAGTACTTCAGGGAAAATCTTTGTGTGGTCCCTCTTTAGAGCGAGTGACAGGCGAAACTCATCCAGTATGAAAAAGGGTTTCCACTGAGTCTGGTGGGTCTCATCCAGCATGAAAAAGGACAAGCACTGAGACAAGAGTGCACATGATCAGTTATTGATGCATCACAAGGAGTGGATGTCCTGGGGACATGTTGTAGCTATTGATATCTACCCACAGACCTTGGTTGCATGGGGTGAAGTCATGTTTCACTATGGATATTTGAGGATGTATAGATTTGCATGTTCAATAATCAATGGTTGTGAGATTGTGTGATATCATACTTGGAGTTTGTGTCTAGAAAGAATACCTTCCTAGTTAATAGGGAGTGTTAATATTTTTGGTGTAACTACATAAGATATTCTTGTATATTTGTTTTAGTCAAACCTTTAAAAGGTTATTATAATTATATTTTACAAGTCAGCTCAACATAAATTATTATATTATTGGTATTTTACTTATTATGGGTTAGTTAGGTCAAGAGTCATGTCTCTTCATAGGACATTGTTGTGTATAAATAGAGGATAAGTTCCTCCCATTTGGACACAAACTCACACACTTCTCTTGTGCATCTTGGATCGCATAACAAGGTCTAGGGCACAAGTCTTGGAGATTGGTTCTTTTGGTGTTTTGGTCTTGGTCTTTCTTGGAGAGCTATAGTGCATCATTGTACTAGTTGAAGGAATCTATATTGAAGATTTTGGTTGCTGGGATTTCTCCCCCATGAGAGTTTCCCAAAATAATCTATGTTTTATTGTATCTATGATTTTCTATCTTTTAGTGATCTGACTACAATTTCTACTAGATTAAGTATTTATAATTTTGTAACTACAAAATTTAAAATTTTAACACATAAGGGTGTGATGGTAGAAGAAACATTGAAATCCACAACGAAGGAAAAACAACAATTGCACTTGTATAAGGACTTCACAAAGAGTAGATTTTATTGTTAGATGACGTCGAGAACGCACTAGCACTTGTAAGAAGGAGTTTGGTTCGCTTAAAGGATCTAACTCTATACATAACTAAATCTAAGAACTAACACAACTCCCAGTTACGATACTAAACAATAAATTAAGAAAGCTTAAATAAATATGGAGCGATTTTACGAGATTCCAATTCCAAAATAAAATTTAAGTTTCAACAGTAAACTATACCAATTCTAGTTTTGAGACATGTCAAAGGATTCTATAACATCCATATGAATTTTAAGATTTGGATCAAAATTGCTATACGGTGATCCAAGGAAATTCAACTCAAGAAATTGAAATCAATAGATCAGCTCCCATATGGAAGTCAATAAAACATCTGTTGCGACTAAAACCAATCCCAACCAATTTTAGTTTGAGTCTCGACATCTCTCTAGATACAATGTTGTCATTGCATTCTGCTACGACCATTAATGTTTACAACTTCAGATTGTAATTAAATTTTGCAGAGACCCAAGAATCTAACTTCCAGATTGAAATAGATTTTTGTGACCAAGTGGAATTCAAGTTTTCAAAAGGAAAATAAATTGACAAGACCAATCAAGTTCAGTTCCAGTACTACAACTAATCATGTAGCGACCAACACGGGATTTAAATTATGGGTCTGCAAAATAAACCCTATGGTAACCCAACACATTCAAGTTCGAAAGCAACAAAAGGTTCACAGTGGCTATACATTTCTAAAATCTATGAATGAAAAATAATTAGCAGTGTCCATGCGAGTTTTATAAATTTGGGGGCAACAAATTAAAACTTATCAATGACCCTACCAGCATGCAATTTAATTATACAATTAATATAATGAATTTGCTCCTAAAAAATGGCAATTAAATTCATATAGACCCCAAGATTTTTGTTTCCAGAATTACTAATTAAAATACAACGACCATAAAAATTTAAATCTTCAACTCAAAAATTGTTTTCCAGTGTCTATACATAATTTAAATTACAGACTTGAGATTTATTGTTTACACAAATCATGAAAGAATACTAGGATTTTGTATTGTAAATAAGTTTACAACAGCTAACCAACTTCTAATTTTTATAATTGCAATAACCATAATGTGATCTTCAATTTTCATTCCATAGCACAACAGTATTACAATGATTCAATGAATCGATTCTCCACTTGAAGTAAACAAATTGGGAAGCGACTAAATGAAATCTAACTTCTGGGATATAGTTTAATTGGCGACAAATCATATAAAAAAACTAGAAATTTCATAATACAATAGCTCTGCAATGATTTACAAATTCCAATGTACAAATTTACTCTTATTACAATTTAACTATAGAAATTAAAATACCGATACCAATTGGGATGGAGATTTGAAGATGTCCTTCAACAACTTTCTCTTCTTCCTTACTCCAACCTATTAATCATACAGATTTCACCGGTGCCTCCCAGCCAATCCTATGGGTATTCTTCTTCCCCCTTAGCCCCTTAAGCCACAAAGGGGCCACACAAAAGAAACCAGCAAACAATATATCCAAGGCTTGCCTCGCAAGGAACAACTTCCACTCCTTATACAATCTTGGTATCCCAAATCTCACAAGTAAAACACAGCCCACAAAATTTTCACAGCATAACATTACCAAGTCAAAGTGAGATCCATTTCCCTTCTACCACATTATTTTTATAGAAAAATCCTCAATGACACATGCCCTCATGCATAATTAATTATCTTTTAAATTAATTTAATTTGTATTATTCACCCACACACTTGTCACCCTCTCCCCAAGTTGCACAAGTAATTACCATTTTATTTTATTTAACAATCCAATTTCCCTTGCATTCTCCAATGCGTTTCTATTGTTGCTCTTAGTTGTCCCTTTGTTCCCCAAATTTTCATTTAATGAGTGTCTCCTAACTAGATCTTAGTTAGAGTTGGATTACAAGTCTTCTTCTAGTTAGGATAGTGGTAGGTTGATTCAATATTCTATTCCATGTGTACTCCTATTCTCTCATGTTATTATTTATTCTATTTTTAAAATCCATTTTATTAATTTCATGCACACATGTGCATTTTTCCAACCTTTAAATTTTATTCCCCTTTTTCCTAGAGTTGATTATATTCTCAAATCTTTAACTCATGTCATAATTCATTTAGTCCTTTATTTAAATTTAGACTTAGACTTAGTCTTAGACTTATGATTATACTTTTGTTAGTCTTTATAATCAATAATTTACTATTTAATTAATTATTTTAATACAACAAGGTCTAATCATTTCAATGTTTTCTAGGCCACCTAGATTTACTGACTCAAGTTTAATTATGTGACGCGCCCTTCAAGATGCGCATCCATGCTCCAAGGGTTCCACTCATCTTAGACTTGTTTTGGAAGTTTTTTTTACCCTTGGATTCAACACTCCATTCGTTCAACCTTGTGAGAGACTAAGGGATTCTAAGGAATAAGGACTCTACCTTATTGTGCACCCCTTAGAAATATTCATGAGCGACTGTCTCAGTCCACCCTCATGACATTGTGGACCTTGTGAAATAGGTAATCGTTAACCTACCATTCATACCACAGAAGGAGTTCTAGTAGGTTGTGACAAGGATGTTGGCACACCTCTCCTTCAAATGTATGGTTTCTGTGCATGACCCCTTTACTCCTTACGTGAGTCGGATTAGCAAGCATTGTCAAGCCTGCATCCACTAACAAAAACAGTGTCAATAATCCATATACATAAATCATACTATAATCAATCATATGCCACATGTGAATAAAATGAAATACTCAATCAAATACAATCCACTCCCTGACTCAATCCAGAGTCCAAGGAAGTTCATTGATGCCCTCAACATCCATAACCTGTCATGTGTCCTACACACTTAAGAAAAATCATCAATAGCATATTCTAATACATATACATCAAAATAAAAATAAGTCACAATACATCATCATCATCATATATATCCCATAATCGAAATGAAATCACAATGTACCATAACCGAATCACTTGCACGGAAGTGTCCTCAAAGAATATGTCTATAGAAGTGTGCTCAGTGGAGTAGGATGTTATAATATTGAATGCTCATGATATTTGTTGGAGGTTTTATATTATTATTAAAAGTAATAATTGTTCTCATATTGATTCACCCCCCCTCTCAATATTCCAACAATTGGTATTAGAACAAGTCCTTCATGAAGAAGTCTAATCATTGGAAGGAGATAGTGGAATACACTAAGATTGGAGCACCAATGTTTGATGGCTAGAACTATACCTTCTGGAATAAAAGGATGATTTTTTTTTATAGGCATAGGGATTTGATGTTTGGAAATCAATAGTAGATGAGTATACAAAACCAACTACTCCCCCAATCGATAGATATGGAAAGAAACTAAGTGAAAAAAACTCAAAGCATAAAGGTATTATTCTGAGCATTTTAGTTGATTCCGTATTTGTCAAAGTTATGCATTGTAACAGTGTAAAGGATATTTGGGATAAACTCCAAAAAAATTATGAAGGAGATGCCCAGGTTAAGGGATCTAAGCTTCAAATTTTCAGACATGAGTTTGAACAGTTGAAGATGAAGGAAGATGAAGACATAAAAACCTACTTTCTGTTAATCGATGAAATAGTTAACACTATTAAGGGATTGGTAGTAGAATTGGATGACTCAGTGGTTGTTCAAAAGGTATTGAGGTATCTTCCTATGATATTTGATCCTAAAATATCATCCCTAAAAGAAAGAGAAAATCTTGGTACATTGAGCATGGATGAGCTACATAGAATATTTACAGCCTATGAAATGAGAATAGAATAGGAGAATCCAGTCAAAAAGGAAGCATATATAAGGAATACAAGAAGACAAAAAAGAAGTACAAGAGAATTTCAAAACCAAGTTGCAGTTGTAGTGATGATTCAGATGAAGATGAAGAGATTGCTAACTTTGTGGGGAAATTAAATAAAGGAACTAGTAAGTATAAAGGTATGCTTCCAATGAAATTTTTTAATTATGGTGGTATTGGTCATTTTGCTTTTATATTTCCTCATAATAATAAAGACAGTGATGAAGAATAAGTTTCTAAAAGGGAAAAGAAATATCAAAAGGGAAACAAGAGAAGAAACAAAAGGAAATTCTTCAAGAAAAGTTTCTACTCAAAGGAGGATAGTTCCTCATCAGACGAGGAGGATAATGATAGTGATAGTGATTCAAAAAGAGTACTTTTCATGGAAGTAGAATATAATTAAGAATAAGAAGGTAAATTTGATCTCAGAGAAAATCTAATTAGTGCATTAGAAGAACTTAGGAAGGAAAGAAAGAAAAACAAGTCACTGAAGGAAGAGTTAAAAATGAAAGATGGATATCATAATTCCATCTCTGAAGAAATAGAGAATATGATCATGAGTCTAAAAATTCAAATAGAAGAAGACATCATAATCGAGGAAATAATTAGAAGTTAGTTAGAAGAAAAGAAGAAAATGATTGGAAGTATAAACAGTCTATTCAAGGAAATATATTCAGAATAAGGATATGCAGTAGAAGAGCACTAGACTATTGGATCAAATAATCAGCAGTCAAATACCATCCGATGATAGATCCAGACTAGGATACAATCAAGTACAAAATGAGAAAGAATCGAGCTCCAAGACAATAGAACAACAAGTAGGAAAAAGAAGCTATGCAGAGATTGTTAAAGATTCTGTAAAGAAGAAAGAATGCAAGCCCCCAAAGAAGAACATTCCAAAACTAAAGACGACTCAATAAGACAAATTCAGAAGGAGTGCATCGCAAAGAAGATCATCTACTCCTAGGTATCAAAGATTTCTTTATGGTCATTGTTTTAATTGTGTTATTTTTTGACATAAAGCTGTAAATTGCAGGGCCTATGCCACGAATCTAAGAAACTATATGGGGTACTTGAATAATAGTTATCCCATAAAATGTTATGAAGCATACAACATAAACCAAAATAGTTTTTGTTCATGGAGAAATGAAGTGGAATGCTAAAAATGCAACAATTTTTGTCACAGAGAGAATAATTGTAGATTGATTATTCCACTCAGGGAATCAAAGAAGAACATTAACAACCCAATATCAGAACCACAATAGATATGGAAAATAAAGCAAAATTAATGCTTGCTTGCTCTACAAGCACAACAAAGAAAAATTAATTTAAATGTTGACAGTGGTTGTTCAAAGAATATGATAGGTGAAAGGAATGAGCTTCTAACTCTAAAAAAGAAAGAGGTGGACCAATTTAATTTGGAAATAATCATTCAACTAAAATTAGAGGTAGAGGCACAATTAATCTTGGAAGCAAAGATGTTATGGAAGAAAACGTTCTACTAGTCGAAGTTATGAAACAAAATCTTCTAAGTGTAAGTCAAATGTGTGATCAAGGACTCCAAACAACATTAGGAAAGAAGGATCAAGAAGGTTAGTGGCAAGAAAAATAAGAAATCTAAACAACATATGTTTTTTGAATGAAATTGGTAAAGAAAGTTTTTTTTAGTAAAGGAAAATGAAAGTTAGCTCTTGCACAGAAGAATGGGTCACATGCACTTTGAAAATCGTGTCAAAATCAATAGAAAGGAAGAAGTAAAAGAAATGCCTAAAGTTTGAAAGCTAGTGAATACTCAATGTAAGCATTATATACAGGGAAAACAAACTAGGACCAAGTTCAAATCAAAGGAGTACTCAACGACAAAACCAATAGAGATTGTACATACCGATATATGTGGACCAATGAGAAAAAAGGGATTAAATGGTGAACAATACTTCATGTTACTGATTAATGACTACACAAGAATGAGTGTAGTCTTCTTTCTCAGGAAGAAGTTAGAGGAATTCGAACACTTCAAGATATACAAAGAGATGGTTGAAATAGGGAAAGACCTGAAAATAAAATGCTTGAGATCAGAGAATGGTGGATATTTTTCATCGAAAAAATTCATGGATTTTTGTGGAGAACATGGGATAAAAAGGAAATTCTCAGCAACCAAGATGCCTCAACAAAACGGAGTTGTTGAAAGAAAGAACAGGACAACACAGGAGATGGCCAGAACCATGTTGAAATATTCCAAGTTGGGTGGCATATTTTGGGCATGGGAAGTACATTCATAATTTCATATCTTGAACATGGGAATGCTTAGAAGTAATAGTGATAAGACTCCTTACGAGTTGTGGAAAGGAAGACCAGAAAATGTGAAGCATTTTAGAGTATTTGGAAGAAAGTTCTATATCAACAGAGAAGATGGCAGGATTGGAAAATTTGACTCCCGAGTTGACAAAGGATATTTTTAAGGTACTCAAGCAAAATAAGGCATAAAAGTGTTTCAATCCGAGACTCAACATAATAGTGGAAAGCATCAATGTATAGATTGACGATATAAGCGTACGAAAAACCAAATAAGAAAGAAAAGAATCACCTGAGAAGGAAGGAGAAGAGGATTTGAAAGAAGTAGTAGAAGAAGAAGAGCATCCAGAAGAAGAGCAAGAGGAATATGACTAGTAAAATATTCAGATAAATCCTAGCCAACAAGTGCAGAAAAATCATCCATCAGAATAGATCATTGGGAACAAATATCCAGGAGTTGAAACCCAAAGAAAATTATGCTCCCTAGAACAAAGGAATCTAGCACTATTGTCCATAGTCAAACCTAGCATTTTTGAAGAAGGAAACACTAATCAACACTGGATAAAAGTTATTGAAGAAGAAATGGATCAGATAGAGAAGAATGAAACATGGGAACTTGCTCCAAGGCCTAAGGATAAGAATGTGATTGGCACAAAATGGGTATTAAGAAACAAGTTGAATGAGGATGGACATGTAACTAGGAATAAAGAAAGGTTAGTATGCAAGGGATATGCTCGGGTTGAAGGAATATATTTTGAAGAAACTTTTTACCTAGTGTCCAGAATGGAAGCAATTAGATTGATCTTGGTTTATGCATGTTCAAACAAAATCAAAGTATATCAGATGGATGTAAAACATGCCTTCCTAAATGGAGAACTAGAAGAAGAAGTCTACATCGAATAGACAAAAGGATTTATACTGTCAGAAAAGGAAGAGTATGTTTCCAGATTGAAGAAGGCACAACATAAAATCAAACAAGCCCACAGAGCATGGTATTCAAGATTGGACAAGTATCTAAAACAACAAGGGTTCAGGAAAGGAAATGCAGACAACAATATCTACATAAATGTAAATCAAGATAGTATATTGATAATTGAAATTTATGTTGATGACATTATTTTTGGAAGTGATTATGACATGATGAGTCAAAAATTTGCTAAAGATATGTAGAATAAATTAAAAATGTTGTTACTTGGTGAGTTATCTTTCTTTTTGGGACTCTACATATGTCAGCAAGATGTAGGTATTTTCATATCCTAGACCAAGTATATCAAAGAAATTTTAAATAAGTTTGGTATGGTAGATTGCAAGCCCATAAGTACTCCCATGCAGACTAGTTTCAAATTGAGCAAAGATGATATATCCAAGGATGAAAATCAAAGACTCTACATATCGATGATTGGAAGTTTACTCTATGTGATGACATTGCGACTGGATTTTATGTAAGAAGTTGGACAAGTGGTAAGATTTCAAGAAACATCAAAGGAAACACATGTTATGGACGTAAAAAAAGTATTTAGATATCTCAAAGGAACAGAAGACTAAGGATTATGGTATCCAAAAGGTAATGATCTATCTCTAGTTGCATACACAGATGCACATTGGGTAGGAAGTGTTGATGATAGAAGAAGTACAAGTGAAGCAACCTTTTACTTGGGTGATTGTCTGATATCCTGGTTGAGAAAGAAACAATCTTCAGTGTTGTTTTCCATAGCATAAGAAGAGTATATTGCAGCAACAACCTGTTGTACACACGTTCTATGGATGAAGCAAACTTTCCAGTACATACATGTGGAATATGACGAGCCTATTCTGATAGTATGTGATAACATGAATGCTATAAGTTTCTCTAAGAATCAAGTGATGCAATGCAAGACGGAACACATTCCGATCAAGTTTCACTTTCTACAGGAACATTTTACATAGAATAACATCAAGGTAGAGTATGTTGGGATAAGAGAATAGATTGCGGATCTATATTCATCAAACCTATTTTTAGGGATACTTTTGAGTATCTTCGACAAAAAATTGGAGTAGTTTTAGCCCCACAGTGATCTACATGGACGTTGGCACAGTAAGATAGGGGGAGAGAAGCAATAATCATGAAAGACTTGAATTATTTTTTAATGTTTTTTATCAGATATTTACACGAGGAAGCACCATGAAGAGAAACATCAGTATTTCTTTAGAAGCATATATATAGGGGGAGCAACCCAAAGGATAAGTCATCATTTTCCATTAATGTCAAAGGGGGAGATAAAAAAATAGGGATGGAAAGGAAGAGAATAGGCATGCAAACAGGGGGAGCCAACATGAGCATGAGAAGTGTTGTGTCTTGGTGCAGCACGCACCACCCGCGCGTCCCGCTACCACCAGGACCTTCTCTAACTTTGGCTGAAGGGCTAAAAGGCCCTTCAACTCCCTCGTCGGAATTTCTTTACCCACAACAACTCTCCACTGATCTCCCTTCCAAATCGGGAAATCAAACTTCGCAATTTCGTGAGTCCTATGGGCGTGTGATTCTCACCTCATGATTCCCCGAATTCTGATGCGAGTCAACGTTGACTTCCCTCTGCTATGGGAACTTCTCTCCATCAGGAAATCGCTACTCACAATGTCAACAAATCAAAAACTCCAACCTCCGAATCCCGATATGCCGATCTTCCGAGACTCGTGTGGACTTGACTTCTCCACCCTTTATCCTTCTATCGAAGTTTCGGAACTCCCGGGATCGCGAGTCCTGATATTCCTGGACTCGGGCTTTAGTTTTCCCCGATCCCCGATATGATGCCACCTGTACTCCACTTGTTCTCGTGGTCCCACATGGCCATGTCACCGTCGGGATATCGCTAATCGTGAATCCAACACACAAGTGTTCTCTATCATCTAGAACCCCGATTCTCTGAACCTCGATGTATTGGGATTCCTTGACACGTGTCTCCACGATCGATGGCTCAGAACTTATCGGAGTATCGCTCTTCGCGATATCGCTATTCCCGTTCCAGCAACTTAATGCTTCAACTCGCGATATGCCGATATGCGATGTCGCATGTGATCTGATGGTCCCTGTGACTTCAGATTGAGGGCTCCACTCCCTCCTAGACTTCGAACCTTTGAATGTTCATGCCTTAAACTCCTTGCAGCTTTACAAGATCTAACGGTCCTCGGGTCTTCGTGGAATCTCTCCAGGAGATTTCAACCGTCCATCCTTCCTCTGATACTTTCTGCGAAATGAACCGAACGCTCCCTCTGCGAAGCTTCGTTCTACCACTCGCCGACCTGTGGAACTTCTCTCGAGCTTTCCACAACACCCCTTCAATTCTCCCTTAGTGAACTATAGGCCTATTCCTCCCGAGCTTATCCTCGCTTCACAAGTCTTTATGAGGACTTGTTGCACGCACTCCTAGCGGATAAACCTTCGAACACGACTAAGTGTTGAAGCTTCCTCGATTCTGCGTGCTCATGCAGCAGAAATCCTTCAACTCCTTGCTCAGAATTGCAACTCTGAGTCTTCGTCCAGCCTGCGCACACCTTGCACAGCTTTGGTGCCAAGTCTGCACTCTTGAGAACTTAGAACAAAAGTCGCCTCTACCTGAACCCTACAGTCACGCACTCCTTGCGAACAAGTTCCACTGCACTCTATGCAGGAATCTCCTGGCTCAGAATAGAGAAACAATTGAAACTAATTTCTTTTCTTTCACAGATCTCAATTTAACTATGAACCCACATACATAGCATATAAAAGCTAATGTATGACAAAAAGCAAACATTCATGAGCATAATATCAACAATACACAGAGAATAACACAACCATGGAATTGAATCAAGCTTTCTATTAATTCAATATCTGTACATGGAAGTTCTTCACACAGATCTCTGCTCTGCTCTTCTTGCTCTTGTTTGATAATAATACAATGATACAAAGGAGGGTGTCTATATCCGTTTTCCCTCTCGATCTCTAAAACTGTCTAATCTGGAATTAATTCCTATCTAACAGCATTAAATCTATTAAATGCCTTCCTATCTACTTCAGACAAGAGCGTAAGGCTCGAAGTCTGATATAATACAATAGGCGCTCCTTCATAAATGTTTTATTGAAGGATATGGCACTTCATCTTGAATGCAAATTCAAAAAGTTATCAAGCTTATATGTCCTGTGTTTAAAAATGCATGCGCTGGCTCCACGCTTGCTTTGATAGTCGCGATGCTCCTGCATCATTCTCCTCGGCTTGAAAACTTTCATGGGATCCTGTCCATGATCTCCTGCACGGTCCGTCCATGCTTCTGAATCACTGCTTCTATCTCCCAGCTAGCATCTTCGACTGGGTGATTCTTCCATTTCACCAGGTACTCGAAGTACTGCTTTCGCCTGGTCTTCCTTCCCACTCTCCTATCTAGTATGCACTCCATTTGCGGATTTTCTACTACTGGTAATTGTTTCTGCCACTGGATCACTGGTCCTTCAGTTCCAGTTTCTGTTTCCTCAGCCCTGTATGGGTATAAATCTGAAATATTAAATATCGGAGATATCCCGATGCCATCAGGCAACTCAATTTCGTAAGCATTCTCTCCAAATTTCTTAAGGACTCTGCATGGTCCAATTTTCTTCATCTTCAGCTTATGGTATTTTCCCCTCGAGAACCTTTCCTTCCTCAAATGCCATAACCAAATCATCAAATTCGAATTAAAGTTGTCTCTTCCACTGATCAGCTCTGCGCTTGTACTCTTGATTTGCATCTATCAGTCACTGCTTCACCCTGCCGTGAAGTTCTTGCATCGCTTCAGCGAATTCTTCTGTGCTCGCACTGCTAGTCGTAGCCTGTTCTGACTCCCTAAGTTCAGAAACTCCTCTCGGTTGTGTCCCATACACAATTTGGAATGGGATTTTTCCTGTACTTCGATTCACAGAATCGTTGTATGCAAACTCTGCCTGTGGTAATATCTAGTCCCAACTACTGTGGTGCTCTGTCACCAGGCTTCTCAACAAGTCTCCCAAGATCCTATTGACCACCTCGGTCTACCCATCCGTATGCAGATGATAAGAAGAACTAAACGCCAAATTAGTTCCTAGCTTCTTCCATAGTGTCCTCCAAAAATGACCTATGAATTTGGTATCCCTGTCTGAGACTATGCTCCTCGGCAATCCATGAAGTCTAACAACCTCTTTGAAAAACAAGTTTGCGATGTGGGTTGCATCACTGGTCTTTTGACACAGAATAAAATGTGCCATCCTCGAAAACCTGTCCACCACTACAAAGATGGAATCAACCCCTCTCTGTGTCCTCAGAAAACCCAATACAAAATCCATGCTTATCGCCTCCCATGGCTTCTCAGGTATGGGTAATGGCTGATAAAAACCCGTGTTCTGCTTTCTGCCTTTCGAATGTTGACAAATCCTGCATCTGTCAACAAACCGCTTGACATCTGCACGCATGCCTGGCCAAAAATATGATTCGCTGAGCTTCACGAATGTTTTTTCATGGCCAAAATGCCCTGCTAAGCCTCCACTGTGCTTTTCCTTCACCAAATTCTCCCTCATGGAGCAAATTGGAATACATAGCTAGTTGCCTCTGAACAGTAATCCCTCCTGGATTATATAATCTATCCATGGGCTCCGATCTCTGAGAACTAGATTCTCAACTGCTTCATATGCTTCTCCAAAGTCTGCATCTTCTGCATACATGTTCCTCAGGTTTTCAAAACCTAATGTTTTGACTCGGAACTCCTGCAACAACAAGCATTTCCTGCTCAAAGCATCAGCCACTTTGTTAGCAGTTCCTGAAACGTGTTTAATTACAAATGTAAAATTTTGCATATACTCCACCGATTTTGCATGCTTCTGGTTCAACTTCTCCTGTTGACTCACAAACTGCAATGCATGATTATCGCTGTACAGAACAAATTCTTTTGGGATCAAATAATGCCTCCACTTTTTCAATGCCAGTATGATGGCATAAAATTCCTTATCATACGTGGAGTACTTCATCTTTGCTTCATCTAGCTTCTCACTGAAATATGAAATTGGCATGTCCTCTTGACTTAAGACCACTCCTATAGCATATCCGCTCACATCACATTTCACTTGAAATGTCTTCTGGAAATCTGGCAACACTAACACTGGTTGCTCTATGATCTTTCGCTTCAACAAATTGAAGCTCTTCTCTGCCTCTGCTATCCAGTGAAAATTCTTATGCCGCTTCTTCACTGTATCCATCATTGCTGCGCTAATTCCACTAAAATTCCTAATGAATTTCTTGTAGAAACTAGCCAAACCATGGAAACTTCTCACCTCGAAAACATTTCTCGGTGATGGCCAATTCTTGATCATGTCCACCTTCTCCGGATCCATCTTCAACTCATTCGCTGATATGACAATACCCAAATAAATGAGCTCTGTCTTCATGAAGGAACACTTCTTCATGTTGATCAACAACTTATCTTGCTGCAGTCTTCTCATCACAATGGCCAAATGCTTCAAATGTTCAGCCTTTGTCTTACTGTAGATCAATATATCATCCAGATATATGACAACAAACTTCCCGATGAATTCCTTCAGGACTTCATTCCTCAGCCTCATGAATGTGCTTGGCGCGTTTGTCAAACCAAACGGCATGACCAGCCATTCATACAAACCTTCGTTTGTCTTGAATGTTGTCTTCCATTCATCACCCTCTCTCATGTGAATCTGGTGATATCCACTCTTCATATCAATCTTTGAAAACTAATTTTCCCCACTCAGGCAATCCATCAGATTTTCGATTCTCGGTAGTGGAAATCTGTACCTGATGGTAATTTTATTGATCGCTCTGGAGTCTGTACACATCCTCCAGCCTCCATCCTTCTTCAGACTTAGTACTGTTGGAACAGCACATGGACTCAGACTCTCTCTGACCAGTCCTTTGTCCAACAAATCCTGCACTTGCCTCTTGACTTCCTCATTCTCCTGTGGCGTCAGTCTATATGCAGCCTTATTTGACAAACTTGCTCCGGGTATGAGATCTATGTGGTGACTCACACTCCTCATTGGTGGCAGCGAATGAGGTAGTTCGTCCATGATGATGTCAGCGAACTCTCCCAGTAGTTACTGAATCTCCTCTGGCAAGTCGTCCACTCTTGTGCTAGTCAGGACAATTCTCGACTTCCCGACCACAAAGAATTGTGGATCTTCCTTCTTCTCCATCCCTGTGAGAAGCTCCTTTCCACTCATGAGAAGTATCGTGTTGCTCACTTCCGGCTTCACCTCCTTATCTTTTATCAGAAGCAACCTGTGTGTTCTCCCATCCTTCTCCAAATTATATGTGTTCATCCTCCTGTCATGAACAACATTTCTTTCATATTGCCATGGTCTACCTAGCAATAAATGACATACATCCATGGGAATAACATCACACAGAATTTTATCATTATACCCACCTATTTTGAATTCAACTAAACATTGTTTAGTGACACTCACCTAATTTCCTTTTTGTAGCCATGATACTTTATATGGACTCGGGTGATCTGTTGTCTCCAGCTCTAGCTTTTCTACCATCTCGGTTGAAATGAGATTGTCTGTGCTTCCGCTGTCCACAATAACCTTGCATTTCTAGCCCTTGGTTGTGCAAGCTGTCCTGAATAGTCTGCTCCTCTTAGCTGTTTTCTCCACCTCCTTCTCGGGTGTCAAAAGGACTTTGTGCATTCCAAGTGATCTTCCACTGTCTGCATCTTCATTCTCAGCATCACGCTTCTGTGCCTCTGTGATGTGAGCTTCTCCTGTATCCTTCTTCTTCTCTGGACACTCGAATGACTTGTGCCCATTCTTCCCACATGTAAAACATGAGATTACTCCTCCTCTTCCTCTGCCTCGACCCCTAGTACGAGGAAGAGTGTTTGCATCAACATAACCACCACTCTGCTCTGTATGCTATCTCCTCGGCTCAACATATTGTTGTCCTTGCTGTGAGGTTCCACCTCTCTCAATCTTACCCTGAGGTTTCTTCCATTCCTCCCTGGGCTTCTGAAATTTCTCTTGGGCAACTGCCTTGCCTCCGAGCTGACTTCTGCCTCGCCCTCATTGTCCTTGCTTACGGCTCAGCTTCTCCTTGGCTTTCAGAGCCATCTGGTAAGCATCCTCCACCGTTCTGATGGTAACCATGCTCAATTCATCCTGAATGTCGTACCTCAGGCCATTCAGGTATCTTTCTACCTTCTCATCATCACTCTCTCGATGACCTGCTCAGATATTGAGCTTGTAAAACTCTTCGGTGTACTCCTTCACCGTCATCATCTTCTGCCTCAGGTTCTGCATTCACCTGAACAGTGTGATCTGATAATCTCTCGGGATGAATTTCGCTTTCATCTTCGTGATCATCCGATCCCAGCTCTTAATCTTATGTTTACCCTTGGAACGTCTATCTGCCTGTATCTCGTCCCACCATAATGCTGCATGTCCCTTCAATCAGGTGATAGCATGTCTGACTTTCTTATCCTCTTCGATATCTTCATAGTCGAAGTATGTGTCAAGAGCTCAGATCCAGTCCAATAGCTCTTCTGCGTCTAGACTTCCTTCATAAGATGGAATGTCCATTTTGGTCTTGGAACTCATCCTGGCGATAGCTTTTATCAATTGCTCAGTTGATGCATCCTCTACTGTGACCTCTTCTTCATGTCCAGCTTCTTCTTCTACTTCAGAATCGCTAAGATCCCCTGCACCAGCGCCGCGTCTCTGCGCTGTCTCCATCTCCTCGAGTCTTGCTCAGAGATCTCTCATCTGTCGTTCCATTTCTGGATTTCCTGCTGGCCTACCTCTTCTTCGCACATCCCTGTCCTCCCGATCAGGTGATTGCCTTTCTCTTCTCGGCGGCATAATGTCTTCTCTTCTCTCTGCTACTGAAAGAAAAGATTTTCCATCTCTGATACCACTTGGTGCAGCATGCACCACCCGCACGTCCCGCTTCCACTAGGACCTTCTCTAACTTTGTCCGAAGGGATAAAAGGCCTTTCAACTCCCTCGTCGGAAGTTCTTTACCCACAGCAACTCTCCACTGATCTCCCTTTCAAATCAGGAAATCGGACTTCGCGATTTCGCGAGTCCAATGGTCGCGTGATTCTCACCTCATTATTCCTTGAATTCCGATGCGAGTCAACGTTGGCTTCCCTCTGCTATCGGAACTTCTCTCCGTCAGGAAATCGCTACTCGCAATGTCAACAAATCAAAAACTCCAACCTATGAATCCCGATATGCCGATCTTCCGACACTCATGTGGACTTGACTTCTCCACCCTTTATCCTTATATCGGAGTTTCAGAACTCGCGAGATCGCGAGTCCTGATATTCTTGGACTCGGGCTTTAGTTTTCCCCGATCCCCAATATGATGCCACCTGTACTCCACTTGTTCTCGTGGTCCCACACATCCACATCACCGTTGGGATATCACTAATCGCGAATCCAACATGCAAGTGTTCTCTGTCGTCCAGAACCTCGATTCTCCGAACCCCGATGTATTGGGATTCCTTGCAACATGTCCCCAGGATCGACGGCTCAGAACTTATCGGAGTATCGCTCTTCGTGATATCACTATTCCCGTTCCAGCAACTTAATGCTTCAACTCGCAATATGCTGATATGCGATGTCGCATGTGATCTGATGGTCCCTGTGACTTCATATTGACGGCTCCACTCCCTCTTGGACTTCGAACCTTTGAATGTTCACACCTTAAACTCCTTGCAGCTTTACAAGATCTAACGGTCCTCGGGTCTTCGTGGAATCTCTCCAGGAGATTTCAACCGTCCATCCTTCCTCTGATACTTTCTGCGAAATGAACCGAATGCTCCCTCTGCGAAGCTTCGTTCTACCACTCACCGACCTATGGAACTTCTCTCGAGCTTTCCACAGCACCCCTGTAATTCTCCCTTAGTGAACTATAGGCCTGTTCCTCCTGAGCTTATCCTTGCTTCACAAGTCTTTATGAGGACTTGTTGTGCACACTCCTGGCGGATAAACCTTCGAACACGACTAAGTGTTGAAGCTTCCTCGATTCTGCATGCTCATGCAGCATAAATCCTTCAACTCCTTGCTCAGAATCGCAACTCTGAGTCTTCGTCCAGCCTGCGCATGCCTTGCATAGCTTTGGTGCCAAGTCTGCACTCCTGAGAACTTAGAACAAAAGTCGCCTCTACCTGAACCCTAGAGTCACACACTCCTTGCAGACAAATTCCACTGCACTCTATGCAAGAATCTCCTGGCTCAGAATAGAGAAACAATTGAAACTAATTTCTTTTCTTTCACAGATCTCAATTTAACTATGAACCCACATACACAGCATATAAAAGCTAATGTATGACAGAAAGAAAACATTCATGAGCATAATATCAGAAATACATAGAGAATAACAAAACCATGGAATTGAATCAAGCTTTCTATTAATTCAATATCTGTACATGGAAGTTCTTCACATAGATCTCTGCTCTGCTCTTCTTGCTCCTGTTTGATAATAATACAATGATACAAAGGAGGGTGTCTATATCTGTTTTCCCTCTCGATCTCTAAAACTGTCTAATCTGGAATTAATTCCTATCTAACAGCATTAAATCTATTAAATGCCTTCCTATCTACTTCAGACAAGAGCGTAAGGCTCGAGGTCTGATATAATACAATAGGCGCTCCTTCATAAATGTTTTATCGAAGGATATGGCGCTTCATCTTGAATGCAAATTCAAAAAGTTATCAAGCTTACATGTCCTATGTTTAAAAACACATGTGCTGGCTCCATGCTTGCTTTGAGAGTCGTGATGCTCCTGCATCATGTCTAAGTGTTAACATCAATGCCAAAGGGGGAGATTGTTCAAAAATTGATTAATTTTTGAAAGATTAACTAATTGTTGGAAGTTTAATTGTTGAAAGATTGATTGTCATTGAATTTTTAAAATATTGGTTGTCAT
This sequence comes from Picea mariana, assembly GCA_032191745.1. NCBI lineage: Eukaryota > Viridiplantae > Streptophyta > Pinopsida > Pinales > Pinaceae > Picea > Picea mariana. The sequence goes on from JASDQU010738304.1 coordinate 119,230, forward strand.
TAATGTCAACCCTTGAACAACAAGTTAATAGGTTGCATGTCAAGGTAAAGTAACTTCAAATAGAAAATAACAAGTTTCATGCCAGTCGCATGTTAAAGTAATTGTAAACAAAAGTTAACAAATTGCATGTGAGTTGCATGTAATCATGAATCAATTGAAGATGAATTATTTGAATCACTTCTAAGAATATAGGTCGGATATCTGAGGCAGTGAGTTGAAGGTAGAGAAGTCCAGTGAAGCAATAATTTTGCAGGATCTGAGCATACGGAAAAGAAGTTACAGACGAAGTTTCTTTGAAAAAATTTGTAGCTTTCAGGAGGAAATGTGTGTACATCCATGGGCTGTAGTGAAGAAAAGCACAGATACCCGTGAGGAGACAGTGTATAGGGTCGTGGACATGTGAAGAAATTTTTTGAAGATCAGGGATCTAAAACGCAGGTCAGCTACAGGTTGAAGGTATATCTTCCTGTGTGTGTTAGGGTGAGTATTCTGAAGAAATCAAGAACAAATATGTCTTAGTGGTTCATAAGCATTTGATTTGGATAACTCTCTTGTGAATCTTGGTATGAGGTATGTGTGGTTATAGTCTTAAAGGGATATCAATATCAATAGCAACAACATAAATATCATAAACAACAACAACAATGGGTTATTAGTGATAGAGGTAGTGACATATTGGTCTACATCTATATTTCAGGGCAGTTGGACGGGGAAAGGAAAGGGGGTTGTAGCCTCCTTTCGGTTGGATTCGGTAATATTAGGGATTTGGAGCTTCCTTCAGGTTGCATCCTGTAAATAGGGGATTGGATCCTCCTTCCATTTGTAGCTGGAGAAATAGGAAGTTGGTGCTTCCAATGAATGTACTCTTTGATAAATAAGAAAATCATTATGTGGTTTTCTCCCACATTGGGTTTCCATGTAAAATTCGGGTGTATTGTGTTTATGTGATGTCTATGCATTGAAGTATGGTGTTGATGATATATTGAATGATCATGATATTTATTGGAGGTTTTATGCTATGATTAAAAGTACCAATTGTGTTTATACTGATTCACCCCTCCTCTTAGTATTCCAACACTAGATGCATTTCCCAACTATGGAAAATGCTAAAAGAATAGAACCCCTTCTCTTCCTAGCAACCCAATGTTTAGCATAGTTTGATAGAAGTTTAGGGTTAGGGATTTTTGCATGCATCAACCCTAAATTAATGTTAGGGTTTTGGACCTTTTAGAATATTCTTGAAATTCCACATGTCACTAGCCCCACATGTGAGTAATGGGGATTGATATGACATCCACTTGGTACCATGGTGTTTAACAAGGTAAGTTGACTTGTAGGAGGCATAAATTCTTCATATGAACTTTAATTGAGGTGATTTTCACTCTGTTGGAAGGCTTGATCAATGTGTAGAACAACTTCAAGGGGATATGTTCTATGCTCACAATTTTTTTGCTCCAAAAAGTGTCGTTTGATTCCTCAAATTGGCTATAAAAGGTTATAGACCCCAAATATCCAAACTGAGACCTACCACTAAAATGGGCCTCGTATACTTTCCTCCATTTCTCTTTATATCAATTTATTCTATTAATTTACCTTTTACTTAATATTAGAAAAAATTATAGACCACAAATTTTATGTTGTTGTTGAGACCAACAACTTTATAGTTGAGATTTTGTCACCTTACATTTAAACATAACCCTATAATATATATTTTATATTTGTAAATTTCTATACATAAATCTAATGTTTTTTTATATTTTTCTTTATCAAAATATAAAGCAAGCATTTTGTTTTTATGCAAAAGAATAAAAAAATTATTCTAGCTCATGAATGATATATAACCTATATTTCAAGGCTAGAAGTTATTACAAATATATACTTGTTACCAGCTCAACTTGTCATTTGTGGGAGTTGAACCATGGCAAGGAGGATAATGATCATTTATCCCAACTACCAAAACTTAATCCAATTGACATCAATATCTTCCATTTATTTGTTTTTTAATTTATTTTTGATCTTTTTATACTAAAAATAAATTAAAGTACTAAATAACTTATTTCCAATTTATTATTCTTTCAAACTTATCTTTGAAGTGTCATCAACGTTTTCCACTTATTTTTATACTAAAAATAAATTAAAGTACTAAATAACTTATTTCCAATTTATTATTCTTTCAAACTTATCTTTGAAGTGTCATCAACGTTTTCCACTTATTTGTTTTTTTTAATTTATTTTTCATAATGAGAATTTAAATTAAATTAAATCAATTTATTATTTTATTAAATTTAACATTAAAGTGTAATCAACATTTTTTTTTTCTTCTTTCTAAATAAAAAAAATTCACTAAATTCAAATCAAAATTCTTTCATCAAATAAAATTGTATATTTTAGTATTTGCTGAAAAACAATAAATTTATCTAAAATGTCATTTTTATTTTACCATCGTATATCTTAAAATTACTTCAAACAATATAATTTTGACGTTTTTCAAACACTAGTTTATCCTAGGAACTTTGCATTACACCATAAAGATATTTATTACAATATAATCCTAATCTATCATACTAAATTATATTAATTATGTATCTAGCAATTTTTATAGTAAATTTAATAAATACGATAAACTCAAAAGTGTAAGTAAAATTAAAAAATGTATGGTAAATATTAACATTCAAAATAAAAGGTTAAAATATAGTGAGAGATATTGAAAATAAAATTTACATTATTACATAAGTAGAAGTTAAAAAGAAATATAAGAAATTTTATATATTCGTATAGAAAAGGGAAACAAAATTCAATTATGTAAAAGTATAAATTTATGAGAAAATAATTAATAAAAATATAAGTTAATTAAAAATTAAAATGGTATTTGAAAATGTAAATAATATAATTAAAAGAGAAAATATAAATATAAATAAGTGTTGCATGGCAACGTAGTCCCTGCTAGGTTGGAATGGGAAGCAAGTTGAAGTACACATGGTATCCATGCAGAGGATGACTTTATGGCAGCGTGAGCACCACGTTAATATGTGAACGACGAAGTTTTTTCCTGGGGTGTTTATAGTTTAAACATGGTACATGTCTAAATGATTTGCAACAAATACAATAGAATATTAAACAAAGGTTGGATCTGTTCCATATTTATGAAGCAATAAAAGTTATTTCAGAATTTACAATTTCATACAAAACTATTTAACATAAACTTTCAAAAATTTTAATTGTGGAAATGAGGTAGTACAAATCCAAAGCTCTAAAAAAGACACGATAGGTGAAAAGGAGAATACTAATAATGTCTTGCAACAAAGGTTCCTAGACACAAAAAATTTAGCATTTCCGGATTAGTTTTCTTTGGAATTTATCAAAAATGGAATTTCCATACTTCTGTTTTTGTTTCAAACAAAAAACGCAATAGAATAGTAATAATGTCTTGCAACAAATGTATTTCTGAAGCATACACATTAAACATTCAAATACAATAGAACATTAATAATGTCTTGCGACAAAGGTTCCTGGACACAGTAAATTTAGCATTCCCGGATTAGTTTTCTTTGGAATTTATCAAAAATGGAATTTGTTCCATATTTCTGGAAATTTAAATGCATTTGTCATATAGACTGGGATTGGGGCTCCCACAAACAATAAAAATAAATAAGTACAAGAATTAGGAATGTAGAAAGAACAAGTGTGCGACGGTAGACGGGAAGACCTTAAAAGAAGAAATTGGAAGTTATGAGTGTTTGGTTAGTGTTTTCTATTTAAAGAGGTATAATAACTAGATTGATAAAGAAAACAAGATGAGATCAGTATAGACTTACTATGAAGCCGATGCATTTTTGTTGCTGTCGTCGATGGTCACTGGAATCGTGTCAACTGGTTGTTGCCCTTCCTAGATGAGGTTGCCCATTCTCAATGGGAGCCATTATTGAATCTAGTTTCTCATGGGGACCACATTGATTTCATCCTGGATTTCTATGTCGAAAAGGTCGTTTTCTAATTTTCTTAGATCCATTGAAACACTATGCAGAATTTGTTCAATTTCTTCAATGTGTGCCGAATAGTCCAGTACCCAACTCTCGAGCTCATCTACACAATATTCAATGATGCCGTAAAACTTTTCGAAAGACAACCCCTTTAAAATATCAGGTTGTTCATTGAAGGCTTCTTTAGTCATTGACAAGGATTTGAGAATTAATTTTGGGTCTTGAACCTCGTTGGTACTTCCGGCTAAGTCTATTTTGATCAGGTCTATGAATAATTCTTCATTTTCTAATATGGCTTGTTTACATGATTCAAAAATGAGCTCCAGGTTCTTAACTTTATTTTGCCAACATGTTTTTAATTTTTTGGTCCGCTATGGGGAGGGGATATTCTCTTGTCTTCTTTTCAGATCTAAGGTGTTGATGGCATGGTTAGAAAAAGGAGTCAACACCTGTTCACAGAAAAGTTGATCATTTTTTAAATTCGTCTACAAATGTTTCTACAAATCATTTGCCCTCTTTCAGAAGGAAGCTATATTTTGTGATGTTTCCCAGGCTTCAATAACTAGCTGCATTCTTTTCTTGATGTTATTTTCTACAAGGGCTCTAGACGATGCAAGGAGGGTGGACGATACTTTTATCATGGCTGAAGTGGTAGCAGACACACTTTTTTCTATAGGACTGGCAAACTATGGGGTAGAAATGAAAGCCTCCTCAAATTCCCTGACGCAGTCTTTTAGTCTAGCATTATTCACTTCGATTCCTCCAATGGAATCATCAAGAGAATCACTGGTTACACAGTGAAATAGGGAGATTTGGGATGGCCGCATTTTCCTAAAGTTAATCTCTATGCAATATTTTTCTTTCCTATTTGTTACATCTCTCTTTTCAATGACCATATTTTTAGATTGGTTATCAAAAACAATGCTCTGGAATACGAAGGATTCATCTTTGTCAAAAATGTTGGTCTCAGCTATTTCCATTGTGAATGAAACAACTTTGTGCATGTGCTCAGTTTCAATTTCAATTTGCAACTGTTCACTTTCAATTTCAGGTTCGTCTACATGCCCTACAATGTTTTTTCTTTTCTTCGTCAGTGGAATTTTGTGAGAACTATAAATTTTTATGCGAGGAGGGTTCTTATCTCCTCCTTCGTTTGAATATCTCTGGGTTGCTTTCTTACTGGGGTGGGTCATTGAAGCGATGCTCCATGATGTCGTTCTCTTGGGAGTGCTGGCGGGGGACTGGGCACTCTTCTCACTAGATTCTTTTCCCTGTTGTCTGTACAATTCAGTCGCGCTTTGCAATGTCTCTATGTCGCAATCGCCAGAAGAAGGATTGTTGTCGTTACTGTCCCTATCTCCAGTCAGGTGTCTATGGATAAAATATCTACTAAATCCAACTACTAGTAAATTTTGTCAAAAAATCCCATTAGGGTCGAACCCTTTTATCCTTTGAGCATATGTTAAGTTCAAGTTCTTGAAATGGCCTGCAAATTCATCAATCTTGTTGATGTTTATGCACATGAAGTCCCCAACTTTCCAAGGTTGAGGAATGAATTGTTTTTTTTTTCTTGTCATGGAAAAGATGCAACCAGTGGTTGTATTGCCTTGTTATTTCTGCAACAAACATCTTCTCCGTGATGTGGCATGGAAGGAAAGTAGGATTTTCCTTGGAGCCAAAGACCATTAGTACACTGTGATTTTCCTTTTGTTCAAGTGTGCCCTTCCTATTCAAAAATTTGGTTTCCTAGCCAAACATCTGTGGAGCATCCTTCCCTAACAATAAATCTTTGAAAACTAAGACAAATCCATTAAAAACTTCATAAAAAAAATGGGAGGCCTTGTGCCTCCACAGGGCCTGGTACCAAAATGTTACTGGGTCGAATCCACAGTTTATTTTCTTGGAAAGAGACAGTTTTGGAAAGGGAAAACAATGTACTATTGTGAAAACCAACTAGGATGACATATAAAATGTATTCCATTCTTTAAATCGTGACAACTTGGAACAGATTTCAATGGAAATTATCTTCCCCCAATCAAAAATGAATTGTTCCTTGAATGTGAAATAAAAAATATAAATAATTATATGGTAAATGCTTGTCATGGATGCATGTCCTGTTATTCTTCTAAACAACCAAGAAATTTCCAGTAGTGGATTTCTAAAGGAACTTACCTGCAACTTTGTGGTATCTCCAAGAATTGTTGTCAGGTCTTCGAGGAACTCGGCTAAGATGTCCAACCCATTATCATGGTTTTATAGGAAATGCTTGCAGTCTTTTCCTTTGGAGGACAATTTTGGCTCCGACAATTTTAACATATTGCGGAAGACCTGAGGTGACAAAGAAATAGGAGAATGGCCATGCAGTCGAATAATTCTTTGGCTTGGAATATATTTTTCGGTGCACCAAGAGACCACCTCCTTACAGTAAAAAACCTCATGGACGCAGCTTGAACGATCAATTCCAAAGCTCCAAATCACTTTGTTCTGGGAGGAACTATATGAATAGTAAAAGTATGCCCCGTACCACTGGAAGTTCTAGTCCTAATGTCCAAATATATTTACTGTATCTCCACAAAATTGATGTCGACCTGCTGCCATAAGTTTACAAGAACGTTTGTTTTCTCTAGACAATGAATGAAATGAAAAGTTGGAAGGGATAATATAACACTATGCAAATCTTGGTCTGATGCGTGTGAATGGGAGATCTCCTCGAGACTTTCGCTCATTAATGACAATTTTGACAGTTGTTACATGATGCATTGTTAACATTAAAGACTAGTAATTGCACACAAAGAAGTGCGAACATGGAAGATACGACAATGAGCGATTAAGCATTGTGGATTTCTTGAACAGGCCAATGCGATGACCTGTGTTTGAGATGAACAATCGAAAGGGACAATATAACTCTCCCCAAATCTTGGTTTAATGCATAATAATGAGAGAACTCCTCGAGCATTTCGCTCATTAATGATAATGTTAATGATTCCTGCACGGTGGGTTGTTAGCATGAAATGTTTCAAATTGCATATTAAGAAACAAGTACGGAGGTCGCGGGGACGCAAAAAAAAATTGAGTGTCTAATTTGAAAGCGGTTGGGTGGGCTTCAAAATAGGGTTACAAAGTACAATTGTTCGAGGTGAGGACACGAGGGTCAAATTGTATGTCTCGGAATGTTTTGAGTGCAATACGTGTAACACCAAAGAGGGTATGATAGGATAGTCCAGAGACCAATTTGTATATCACGAAAGTCTGGGTAATGTTTGCAGGACACAGAACAATGGAGGTGCAAATGTGAGCCCGCCTATCCAGGAGCCCGCAATCGAAAAAAGTGTCTTAAGTATGGAATAGAGAAACAACTAGGTGGATTCATTTTTGCTAATATATTGACACTTGTAATATATATCGCATAAAGAGAAAACAAGAGAAGATAAATTAATTTAAATTGGACGAGTCGAGCTTTAATTAAATTTCAATGTCTTGTCTATGCTTTTTCTTTTTAATGGAGGTCAATACAGATTTTACATGATGAACTATTGGCAGTATACCTTGGTCGGGCGCAGTAAATAGTGCCTAAGAATTGGAGATTTCGTGAACCCACCAACCCAAGGAACCGCGAAAGAGATTCCATTAAATGAGAAAGTATGGAAAGTCATCGAACGAGCCTTAGAATCAAGGCGATAATGGTTTCCCCGGGAGACATGACTTCCCGAAGGTTAAATTGTATGTTTGGGGACTTCAATGCAAAATGTGTACCATGGAAGAGAGGTTGGTCATTAATGACATGTTTAAGGTTCATGAACAATGAATTTGTAGCATTAAATATTACCAATTGCATTTCCAAAAAGTAAGAAAGTGGCGAGGACACGGAACAAAAAGTAAGGAATGGATAATTATCAAAAGAGGTTCGCTCGGAACAATTGAATGCATAATCTGTAACATGGAACAGGGGACAATGTCAAAATCCGATATTCAATTTGTATATTGCGGAGGGTAGAATGACAACTATTTCATACCAATGTGTTCAATTGTCACTAGTAAGGGAATAAATAATGTATATTAGGAAGGACAAGAATTTAGTGGGGATGGAAGGCAACGATAGATACTTTGAAACATTTTTGAACCGTGGTAGAGTGAAGCTTGCGAGTTTGTGGAGTTTGCGGTGGAATTTTAGTTCACGGAACAAGAAGAAGCAGAGTTCGAAAGCGCCAACCCGGCAACCAGAACCATAGAATTGGATAAGTATGGAAAGGAATAGAGTTTGGTTAGATTCGTCATGTGAGGATATAGATGGAGATGAAGATATGTCATCCTACTAATGTTGGAACCCATGATCATAGAAAGGCGACTAGGTGTATAACCAGAAAGTGATAATACACGGGAAGAAGAAAAGGGAAAAAGGGCTAAGGAGTCTGCGGTGGAATTGTAGATCACAGAAATTTTGAGTGCAAGATGTATATCATGGAACAAGAAGCAGTAGAGTTCAAAAGCGCCAACCTGAAAAAATGACTAAGAATTGGAGATTTCGTGAACCTGTCAACACTACGATCCAAAATAGGGTGATAAGGTCTCCCCGGAAGATGTGAGGCCCTGACGGTCAAATTGTATCGCTTGAAACATTTGAATGCATATATGTAACATGGAAGAGGGTACGATGTTGGAATCTGGTAGTCAATTTGTATATTGCAAAGGGTCGGATGCCAATTGTTTCATACTAGTGTGTTCAGTTGTCACTAGTAAGAGAATAACTAATGTATATTAGGAAGGACAGGAAGTTAGTAGGGATCAAAGGAAGCGACAGATAATTTCAAACGTTTGTGAATCGTGATAGAGTGAAGCTTGCGAGTTCGAGGAGTCCGCAGTGGAATTGTAGATTACAGACATTTTGAGTGTAAGCTGTATATCACGAAACAAGAAGCAGTAGAGTTCAAAACCTCCAACCTGACAATAGCGGCCATAAAATTGGCTAAGTATGGAAGGGAAAAATGGTCGGTCAGATTCATCGTGTGAGGATATAGATGGAGATGAAGATATTTCATCCCACTAACACTAGAACCCGCAATCATAGAAAGGTGAATAAGTATATAACCAGACAACGATAATACACGGGAAGAAGAAAAGGTAAAAAGGGATAAGGATTTTGCGGTGGAATTGTAGATCACAGAAATTTTGAGTGCAAGATGTATATCATGGAACAAGAAGTAGCAGAGTTTGAAAGTGCCAACCCGAAACAATGACTAAGAATTGGAGATTTCATGAATCCGTCAACACGAGAATCCAAAATAGGGTGAAAAGGTCTCCCTAGAAAATGTGAGGCCCCGAAGGTCAAATTGTATCACTGCGAACATTTGAATACATACTCTGTAACACAGAAGAGGGGACGATGTCGGAATCTGGTACTCAATTTGTATATTGCAGAGGGTCTGATGCCAACTGTTTCGTATTGGTGTGTTCATTTTTCACTAGTAAGATCATAACTAATGTATATTAGGAAGGACATGAAGTTAGTGGGGATGGAAGGCAGCGACAGATACTTTGAAAAAATTATGAATCGTGGTATAGTGAAGCTTGCGAGTTCAAGGAGTCCACAGTGGAATTGTAGATCACAGAAGTTTTGAGTGCAAGATGTATATCATGAAACAAGAAGCAACAGAGTTCAAAAGTGCCAACCCAGAAACCGCGGCCATAAAATTGGCTAAGTATGCAAAGGAACAACAGTTGGTCAGATTCGTCATGTGAGGATATCGATGGAGATAAAAATATGTTAGCCCACCAATGCTGGAATCGACAATCATAGAAAGGGAAGCAACAGAGTTCGAAAGCGCCAACCTGAAAACTGTGTTCATAAAATTGGATAAGTATGGAAAGGAACAACAGTTGGTTAGATTCGTCATGTGAGGATATCGATGGAGATGAAAATATGTCAGCTCGCCAATGCTAGAACCCGCAATCATAGAAAGGAGACTAAGTATATAACCAAAAAGTGATAATACACGCGAAGAAGAAAAGGGAAAAAGGGCTAAGGAGTCCACAGTAGAATTTTAGATCCCATAAATTTTGAGTGAAATATGTATATTATAGAACAAGAAGCAACAGAGTTCGAAAGTGCCAACCCGAGAACCGCAAGAATAAAATTGGCTAATTATGGAAAGGACCAATGGTCGGTCGAATTCTTCATGTGAGGATATAGATGGAGATAAATATATGTTAGCTCGCCAATGCTGGAACCCACGAGAGGATCCAAAATATGGTGACAAGGTTTCCCCAGAAGATGCGAGGCCCCGACGGTCAAATTGTATAGATCGGAACATTTGAATGCATAATGTGTAACACAGAAGAGGGGACGATGTCGAAGTTCGGTAGTCAATTTGTATATGACAGAGGACTGGGTGCCAATTCTTTTGTACCAGTGTGTTCAGTTGTCACTAATAAGAGAATAGTTAATGCATATTTGGAAGGACGCGAAGTTAGTGGGGATGGAAGGCATCGATAGATACCTTGAGAAAATTTAACGTTTACGAGGAGATCACAATGGAATTGTAGATCAAAAATTTTTTTAGTGCAATATGTATATCACAGAACAATAAGCAACCAAGTTCGTAAGCGCCAACCCGACAACCGCGACCATAAAATTAGCTAAGTATAGAAAGGAACAAGAGTCGGACGGATTCGTCATGTGAGGATATAGACGGATATGAAGATATGTTAGCCCGTCAACCCTGAAACTGGATATCATAGAAAGGTGACTAAGTATATAAATAGAAAGCGATAATGGATGGGAAGAAGGAAAGGCTAGTTCGTATGCACCAACCCGACAATCGCGGCCATAAAATTGACTAAGTATGGAAAGGAACATGGGTCGGTCGGATTCATCATGTGAGGATATAGATGGAGATGAAGATATGTCAGCCCACCAACTCTTCAACCCGCGATCATAGAAAGGAGACTAAGTATATAAACAAAAAGCAATAATGGATGGGAAGAAGAAAAGGAGAAAAGGGCTAAGTATCTGACAGTAGAAAATCCATTTTTTGTTTATTAATGCCAATGTTTTCGAAACCCTATTGGTTTCTCACTAGTAAAATCATAAATTGCAAATCACGAAAGTTCTTTGGCTGCAAGATGTATATGAAAAAACAGGGGACATAGGTGTTGGATACTGCGAACCCAAGACCTGGTGACCAGGTAATTGGCTAAGTACTGACCAAGAGAAAGTTTTGATATTTATTTCAATAGTGTTCATGTTAATATATATTAATAGATTATTTATGTTTCAAATGTAAATCATCTCCCAACCTGAAGGATGTTGTTCGGTTCGCAAATTTGGTTGAAACCATGGAATGTTTTAGTGCAATATGCATATAACACAACAAGAAGCAACAGAGTTCGAATGCGACAACTCGACAACTGTAGCCATAAAATTGGCTAAGTATGGAAAGGAACAACGGTCGGTCGGATTCATCATGTGAGGATATAGATGGATATGAAGATATGTTATCCTACCAACCTTGGAACCTGCGATCATAGAAAGGAGACTAAGTGTATAACCAGAAAGCGATAATAAACAGAAAGAAGAAAACGGGAAAAGGGCTAAGTATCACACAGAAGAAAATATATTGTTCCTTTATTAATGCCAATCTTTTCGAACCCCTCGTGAGTTCTCACTAGTTAAAGCATAAATTGTAGATCAAGGAAGTTCTTTGGTTGCAAGATGTATATGATGGAACATGGGACATAGGTGTTGGATACCACAAACCCGGGACCCAGTGGCCAGATAATTGGCTAAGTTTTGGCCAATATGAAGTTTTTATATTTATTCCAATAGTACTCATTAGTATATATTCATGGATATTATCAAATAGAAGAAGTTGCAATATATGCAACATATTAGAGAGGAACATCGTCAACACTTGAGTTGCCTTGTTGTAATAGTCATTAATTCATTCTATTTACGGGACCCAAAGAATGAAAGCAGGATGGGTCCTCCAATTTATTTCTTTAAGTACAGGGTCACCGCCACATAAGTATGGTCGATAAAAAATTATTCTTCCATGTAAAATGTAAGAAATGAACAGAGTGGCCTTTATTTAATTTGAAGTACTAGGCCGCAGAAAGAAAATCTTGTCATCCATGTTTAACGACACACACAAAAAAGGTACAAAATAAAATGAAAAACAATACCAGAGATTGGAAAACACCATAAAAAAAAATGTATATATATTCTAAATTCAAATAAGATGGGTTACAAAATACAGCTAAGATTATTTGCCACAATGATTGCAATTTTGCTTGCCGCCAACCAATAAAAAATATGTACAATAATGAAGCTTGTTGATAGTCTTCTTGACAATCAAATCCATGATTTGTAAAAACCAACGAGTCAAATATCAATTTCAAGTCATGGACTTAATTGGTGATGCCAACTAGATCTATCCCAGTTTTTTTGAATATCTTGTCTCTTCTAGATATGGCCTGCTTGCATTGGATGGTTATTCAACATTCCATTCTTTGTTAAGTATTAATTTCCCTTTGTCGTCAAGAACTTGGGGTTTAAGGTGCCTTCCTTGTAATGTTCCTGACCATTGACATCCGAGACAACTTAGAAATGCAATTTAGGCCCAATTCAAAGTCGAGTGAGTCATTTTATGTGACACCAATTATGGCAGAAACAAAGCCTATTAGGCAACAAAAGCCAAAACAGGAAAAAAATTCAAGTATGTTGTGACTACTATTCTCTCTGTATTCGATCATCTATTTGGTTGAAAAGCCTGCCTGAAAATTTTTATGTTGAACTTATTTGTTTTATTATAGTAAATTGGAAGGAACATCCAAGCCAGTTGCAAAATGTTCTTCTGTTGAAGTACATGACTTATTCCGACAACAAAGGTCTGGAAAGTGTATCAAATGTTGCAGATAGCATCATAATATATCTTTCGTCATAGGGGTGGAAGACATGGCAGCCCACAGAAAGGTCTGGAATGTTTGAAGATGATGCCAAATATTACTCCATGCCCAAATACACTCAGTAGGAAATTATAAAAGTTGATACCAACCAACGTGAGAAACTGTATGGACGTTTGAATCAATATTCTAAAATTACATAACGTTTTATGCCAAAGTTGTAACAGAATTGACAGACAACCAGTTTCTATGTCAAATAGTGTTGAGAAACCTATGGATGCAGCAAGAGACTTGATATACAATCACCTTCATGCATCGACATAGGCGGTGACCCCAGGCTCCAGATAGCTTCAACCACGTACATTGACATTGGTGGTGGTAGTGGGAACAATGCTACTGACTGCACAATGACAATGCGGTGAACAAGCAAGGTTGTCATTGTCAAAGTACTTAAATTGTAGGATTGTCAGACCTACAAAGAACATCAACTTTAGTGTTGTTTTCTCACGAAATCTATAATGTTGGTTTGACTCCATAAATCTTTGGATGTTGGGTGTCCTATGCGATAATGACCTTGACATTGGGCACATGGAATACATCTATTCTCTGGCATTGCAATGTTAATTCAATTTCCATAGTGGATGACGACTCAATTGCATTGGTGCAAACAATAGTAATTTTGTGATTACTTAACATCCTTGAAGGACGTGAACCCCAAACAACGCCTAAAATTTTTCAAAAAGGCATATGTTCAAAAAAATACATTGCTCTATATCTAATAAAAAATAAATTGTATGGTTTGAAGATTCATTTTTTTTGTTATCAAATATCTCATAAACTGCAACAGAAGAAATGCATTTTCCCCATCCAATGCAAGGGAAATAGTAGGAAGATTTACATTAGGTTGAAACGGATCTGGAAATAGACCACTACATTAAGGTCTCTTCTAAAGAATAAAATAACATGATTACATGAAGGTGGTAGTAAAAGGTGACGTTTAGAAACCAAATCATTACCTAAACATGTGAAACCTCTTGTAGAAGGTGGTAGTATAAAGTAATCCTCAGAAAATGTTGCAAAGTCCATAATCGAGTTATATGCGTAGGAGTAGAAGAAAATATATATATACAGTAGCGATACACAGTTGATTGTATGTGGAGTCTATAACTACATCTAAAGGACAGTGAACAAACTTTAACAAAGAACATGGCTTTCTGTCAAGTCTATTACCACACCCAGAAGTAGCTCAGCAAATTTTGAAATAGAAACTTTTGTGCTTTTAGTATGTCATTTTATCCACCCATACAGTTTCTCTTACCCGCTTCTAGGTAGATTCGTGAATGGAGTAATATTCCACGTCATTTCTGAATATCAAATACCATTTTGCAAGCCATTGTAAGTGCGACACCCCTAAGGAAGACAAATTCTTCTGTGCTCTGCAGACTTCGATACACTTGCCAAATCTGTGTTGTTGGAAGAAATTATATACTTCAACGAAGGAGTATTTTGCAGGTGACCTGAAAATCCCTTCCAACTCCTAGCAAGAAAACAAAGAAGATCAATAAACAAATCTCCAGCTAGGCTTTTCAACCAACCAAAGCATTGAATACAGAGAGAGCACCAAGCAGAGGATACTTGTTTTTTTTTCCCCTGTCTGAGTTTCTATTGGATAAGAGAGTTTTTTTTTGGCTCAAAGCTCATGTCACATAAAACCAGTCTCTCTTCTTTAATTTGGGCCTCAATGGAATCTCTAAGTTGTTCTACATGTCCATGACCAGGAACATTAGAACGAAGGAACCCTAAAGCCCAACTCTTTGATGATAGAGAGAAATGGCAATAAGTATTTAAAAGCAACGCTGGAGGATGACAGTATCATCTTCCGTAGATATTGGTTTAATTCGTCTTAATGACAGATGCTCTCGATATTTTCTCTTATTAATGTCAATATTTTCGAATATGTGCACTGAATAATGAATAATAGCATGTATTAGCATTCCCATATCCGAGCAGATTCTCAAATTTGACAACATCTAACATATGCACAGTATTAAAGAGGGACATGACATGAAGGCCTCTGTGGATGACACATTTGTTGATGGAAGCGAGGTAGTACAGTATTGGACTGTTACTATGATGAAGCCTTTAAAAAAGCTAAAAGAAACAATATTTTGTTTTTTTGCAAATTCAAAATGCAGGAAAAAAAAATTAGCAGATCCCATAATATTCGCATGTCTACGCATTTTAATGGAATACATCCTCAATATTTCCTCTTATTAAATCCAATCTTTTTGAACATGTTTGTTCGGTTGTCACTTTTGAAAGTATAATTAATGTCCATTGGGAAGGGAGGAAGGTAGCGGGGATGGAGGGGATCGACAAATGATTTTAAACTTTTCTGAACCCGAGAATGCGTGAACCTGCGAAACTTTGAAAAATCCACCAAGTTTGGAAAGGTAGGTTGGAGAGAAAAATTCATCGTAGGGAGAGGCAGGTTTGTTAGTTCGAGGAGTGCGAAGTCGAATTGTAGAGCATAGAAGTTCTGAGTGCAAGATGTATACACCGAACATGAGTTACCATAGTTCGATAACACCTATCTGTGAAGCCACGTTCATAGAATCGGCTAAGTATGAAACCGAACGACGATTGGTTGGAATCATGATATGAAGATATAGATTGAGATAACAATTTTTTAGTTCGCCACACCAGGAACCCATGAGCACAGAAACACAAGAAAGTATATAACCAAAAATGCATAATTGAGTGGAAGAACGAAAGGTAAAAAATGAGAAAGTTTACAAGAAAGGAAAAAAAAGCGAGAGAATAACTATATCGCCTAGACAGCAACACTTACTCTCATAACTATGAAACCATAGTAGGAAATAAACCATGGAAAAATCATCGCCAACTATGAAGTATAGTTGGAGTCCGACAAACTCTGGTTGACGCCCTAAGAGATGCAATTTACATCAACTACAAAATTTTGTATGTTATTTTATCTTAATAGTATTTTATGGGGAGCCAACTGCAAAACAATGTAACAACATATCCAACTGCAAATGCATCACCCCAACATTGAAAATCTTAGGAAAACAAGAGCAAGCAACAAATAACAACCCAGTTAAGAAGCACCAAAAGGCCCAACTGCAGCAGCAGGACCCAAACCCTGCAAATTCGAATCAAACAACAATAAGAAACATCCAGCGAACAAAGAAGCAAGCACCAACCAGTTGAATAGGAATGCCACAGTTCCAATCGTGGTTGCAAAACCCCAAATGTGCAAACTAAAACAAGACGAACAAGAAAACAAGAACAACAACAACAGGAAAAATAAGAAATCAGTAGAGATGCAAGAAGCAAGCATGAACCAGTGAACCAACAATGCTGCATATAAAAAATAAAAAAAAACAGAAGAAAATGTATTGTAACAGGCCTGCTAAGTAAACATTTAACGTTGCGAAGCTTGTTAGGTAAAAAATTAAGTCTGTCAGAAATTCTTTGTAAACATTTAAGAAAGAATGCAGTGTGGCAAGTCTCTGACGTACCAAAATAAATCTATTATAATATAAAAATAGTAAAATTAGTTCGAACAATAGAGAATGTATTCGAAGGACAAACTTTGGATATGCTACCATATCAAACACTGGGATAAATTTAGGTAGCAGAAAATGCAAATNNTTTGGATATGCTAACATATAAAACATTGGGAATAGAGAAGCCGACAATAAGACCTCCAATATGTTATCCAATCAGATCATTACATATATGGTACTTTTTATTATATAAAAATCAATGTATTAGTTCCCTAGCTCTAACAATAGACATTATGCAAATATTTTGGGTCAAAGGGCAAACTAATATGAAGTCAACGAATTATCGATCACTATAGTCCCTCTATGCCTATGACAAGGAATAATAACACTTTTATTTTTAAAGTACTTTTGCTCCGGATATCAATATTGTCTAAATTTATTTTAGATAATAAAATATAAGATTCCACATACCACTTTTTCTCAAACGCCTATAGGAAAACTATCTCTAAATATTTGATCACTTAAAAAACTTAATTCCACAAAGTATTACTTAGATATTTGTGCATAATCATCATGAACCAATAAATCTTTTTTTTTTGGCTTCTCCCAAACTTTTAATATTAAAATTGGAAACTTAATTTTCTAGGGTTATGGTATTGGTCAGTTATGAAGGTATATGAAACATCAAATCATAGTAATGTTAGAAAAACAAGACCAC
>JASDQU010738304.1:136375-153304 GCA_032191745.1 Picea mariana
CACCAACCAATAAAAAATATGTACAATAATGAAGCTTGTTGATAGTCTTCTTGACAATCAAATCCTTGATTTGTAAAAAACAACGAGACGAATATCAATTTCAAGTCATGGACTTAATTGGTGATGCCAACTAGATCTATCCCATTTTTTTTGAATATCTTGTCTCTTCTAGATATGGCCTGCTTGCATTGGATGGTTATTCAACATTCCATTCTTTGTTAAGTATTAATTTCCCTTTGTCATAAAAAACTTAGGGTTTAAGGTGCCTTCCTTGTAATGTTCCTGACCATTGACATCCAAGACAACTTAGAAATGTGATTCAGGCCCAATTCAAAGTCGAGGGAGTCATTTTGTGTGACGCCAATTATGGCAGAAACAAAACCTGTTAGGCAACAAAAGCCGAAACAGGAAAACAATTCAAGTATGTTGTGACTACTATTCTCCCTGTATTCGATCATCTATTTGATTGAAAAGCCTTCCTGAAGATTTTTATGTTGAACTTATTTGTTTTATTAGAGTAAATTGGAAGGAACATCCAAGCCAGTTGCAACATGTTCTTCTATTGAAGTACATGACTTATTCCGACAGCACAGGTCTGGAAAGTGTATCAAATGTTGCAGATAGCATCATAATATATCTTTCGTCGTAGGGGTGGAAGACATGGTGGCCCACAGAAAGGTCTGGAATGTTTGGAGATGACGCCAAATATTACTCCATGCCCAAATACACTCAGTAGGAAATTATAAAAATGGATACCAACAACCGTGAGAAACTGTATGGATGTTTGAATCAATATTCTAAAATTACATAACGTTTTATGCCAAAGTTGTAACAGAATTGACAGACAACTAGTTTCTATGTCAAATAGTGTTGAGCAACCTATGGATGCAACAAGAAACTCGATATACAATCACCTTCATGCATCGACATGGGCGGTGACCCTAGGCTCCAGATAGCTTCAGCCACATACATTGACATTGGTGGTGGTAGTAGGAACAATGCTACTGACTGCACTATGACAATGCAGTGAACATGCAGGGTTGTCATTGTCAAAGTACTTAAACTGTAGGATTGTCAAACCTACAAAGAACATCGACTTTAGTGTTGTTTTCTCACGAAATCTATAATGTTGGTTTGACTCCATAAATCTTTGGACGTTGGGTGTCCTATGCGATAATGACCTTGACATTAGGCACATGGAATACATCTATTATCTGGCATTGCAATGTTAATTCAATTTCCATAGTGGACGACGGCTCAATTGCATTGGCGCAAACAATAGTAATTTTGTGATTACTTAACATCCTTGAAGGACGTGAACCCCAAACAATGCCTAAATTTTTTCAAAAAGGTGTATGTTCAAAAAAATATATTGCTCTATATCTAATAAAAAATAAATTGTATGGTTTGAAGATTCATTTTTTTTGTTATCAAATATCGCATAAACTACAACAGAAGAAATGCATTTTCCCCATCCAATGCAAGGGAAATAGTAGGAAGATTACATTAGGTTGAAACAGATCTAGAAATAGACCACTACATTAAGGTCTCTTCTAAAGAATTAAATAAGATGATTACATGAAGGTGGTAGTAAAAGGTGACGTTTAGAAACCAAATCATTACCTAAACACATGAAACCTCTTGCAGAAGGTGATATTATAAAGTAATCCTCAGAAAATGTTGCAAAGCCCATAATCCAGTTATATGCGTAGGAGTAGAAAAATAAAAAAATCTATAGTAGCGATACACAATTGATTGTATGTGGAGTCTATAACTACATCCAGAGGACAGTGAACAAACTTTGACAAAGAACATGGCTTTCTGTCAAGTCTATTACCACACCCAGAAGTAGCTCAACAAATTTTGAAATAGAAACTTTTGTGCTTTTAGTATGCCATTTTATCCACCCATACAGTTTCTCTTACCCACTTCTAGGTACATTCGTGAATGGATTAATATTTCACATCATTTCCGAATATCACATACCATTTTGCAAGCCATTGTAAGTGAGACACCCCTAAGGAAGACAAATTATTCTGTGCTCTGCAGACTTCGATACACTTGCCAAATCTGTGTTGTTGGAAGAAATTATATACTTCAACGAAGGAGTATTTTGCAGGTGACTTGAAAATCCCTTCCAACTCCTAGCAAGAAAACAAAGAAGATCAACAAACAAATCTCCAGGCAGGCTTTTCAACCAACCAAAGCATTGAATATAGGGAGAACACAAAGCAGAGGATACTTGTTTTTTTTCCCCTGTCTGAGTTTCTATTGGATAAGAGGGTTTTTTTTTGGCTCAAAGCTCATGTCACATAAAACCAGTCTCTCTTCTTTAATTTGGGCCTCAATGGAATCTCTAAGTTGTTCTACATGTCCATGACCAGGAGCATTAGAACGAAGGAACCCTAAAGCCCAACTCTTTGATGATAGAGAGAAATGGCAATAAGTATTTAAAAGAAACACTGGAGGATGACAATATGATCTTCCGTAGATATTGGTTTAATTCTTCTTAATGACAGATGCTCATGATATTTTCTCTTATTAATGTCAATCTTTTCGAATATGTGCACTGAATAATGACTAATAGCATGTATTAACATTCCCATATCCGAGCAGATTCTCAAATTTGACAACATCTAACATATGCACAGTATTAAAGAGGGACATGACGTGAAGGCCTCTGTGGATGACACATTCGTTGATGGAAGCGAGGTAGTACAGTATTGGACTTTTACTATGATGAAGCCTTTAAAAAAGCTAAAAGAGCCAATATTTTGTTTTTTTGCAAATTCAAAATGTAGGCAAAAAAAATTACCAGATCCCATAATATTTGCATGTCTATGCATTTTAATGGAAGACGTCCTCAATATTTCCTCTTATTAAATCCAATGTTTTTGAACATGTCTTTTCAGTTGTCACTTTTGAAAGAATAATTAATGTCCATTGGGAAGGGATGAAGGTACCGGGGATGGAGGGGATCGACAAATGATTTTAAACTTTCCTGAACTTGAGAACGTGTGAACCTGAGAAACTTTGAAAAATTTTGGAAAGGCAGGTCGTAGAGACAAATTCATCATAGGAAGAGGCAGGTTTGTTAGTTCGAGGAGTGTGAAGTCGAATTGTAGAGCATAGAATTTCTGAGTGCAAGATGTATACATCGAACATGAGTTACCATAGTTCGATAACACCTATCTACGAAGTTGCGTTCATAGAATCGGCTAAGTATGAAACTGAATGACGATAGGTTGGAATCATGATATGAAGATATAGATGGAGATAACGATTTTTTAGTTCTCCACACCAGGAACCCGTGAGCACAGAAACACAAGAAAGTATAGAACCAGAATGCATAATTGAGCGGAAGAATGAAAGGTAAAAAATGAGAAAGTTTACAAGAGGAAAAAAAAAGGGAGAGAATAACTATATCGCCCAGACAGCAACACTTACTCTCATAACTATGAAACCATAGTAAGAAATAAACCATGGAAAAATCATCGCCAACTATGAAGTATAGTTGGAGTTCGACAAACTCTGGTTGAAGCCCTAAGAGATGCAATTTACATTGACTGCAAAATTTTGTATGTTATTTTATCTTAATAGTATTTTATGGGGAGCCAACTGCAAAACAATGTAACAACATATCCAACTGCAGATGCATCACGCCAACATTGAAAATCTTAGGAAAACAAGAGCAAGCAACAAATAACAACCCAGTTAAGAAGCACCAAAAGGCCCAACTGCAACAACAATACCCAAACCCTACAAAGTCGAATCAAACAACAATAAGAAACATCCAGCAAATAAAGAAGCAAGCACCAACCAGTTGAACAGGAATGCCACAGTTCCAATCGCGGTTGCAGAACCCCAAATGTGCAAACTGAAACAAGACAAACAAGAAAACAAGAACAACAACAACAGGAAAAATAAGAAATCAGTAGAGATGCAAGAAGCAAGCATGAACCAGTGAACTAACAATGCTGCATATAAAAAAAAAAAAACAGAAGAAAATGTATTGTAACAGGCCTGCGAAGTAAACATTTAACACTGTGAAGCTTGTTAGGTAAAAATTTAAGTCTGTCAGAAATTCTTTGTAAACATTTAAGAAAGAATGCAGTGTGGCAGGTCTCTGACGTACCAAAATAAATTTATTATAATATAAAAATAGTAAAATTAGTTCGAATAGTAGAGAATGTATTCGAAGGACAAACTTTGGATATGCTACCATATCAAACACTGGGATAAATTTAGGTAGCAGAAAATGCAAAGACAACCATTCAAACTAATGCTAGCATTAATCCACCTTCAAGCAATGCATAAGAAAAATATATGATTCAAAAAGACTATAGATGATCAAAAGGTTTGGATATTCTAACATATAAAACATTGGGAATAGAGAAGCCGACAATAAGACCTCCAATCTGTTATCCAATCAGATCATTACATATATGGTACTTTTTATTATATAAAAATCAATGTTTTAGTTCCCTAGCTCTAACAATAGACATTATGCAAATATTTGGGGTCAAAGGACAAACTAATATGAAGTCAACGAATTATCGATCACTATAGTCCCTCTATGCCTACGACAAGGACTAATAACACTTTTATTTTTAAAGTACTTTTTCTCCGGATATCAATATTGTCTAAATTTATTTTAGATAATAAAATATAAGATTCCACATACCACTTTTTCTCAAATGCCTATAGGAAAACTATCTCTAAATATTTGATCACTTAAAAAACTTAATTCCACAAACTATTACTTAGATATTTGTGCATAATCATCATGAACCAATAAATCTTTTTTTTTTGGCTTCTCCCAAACTTTTAATATTAAAATTGGAAACTTAATTTTCTAGGGTTATGGTATTGGTCACTTGTGAAGGTATATGAAACATCAAATCATAGTAATGTTAGAAAAACAGGACCATAGAGAAATAAAATAAAGCAAATGTGGAAATAAAACACACAAGATAGATAATACAATAGAGATAGATATACGTGGTTCACGCAGTGTGGGATACGTCTACCATAGAAATTGCAAGGTCCCTCCTTTTTATTATCTAGAAAAATGAAGGGATATAACCTACAACACACCCATTGTAAATTCCTCTTCTTTCTCTCACAGTCGCCTCTCTCAGAATACAATAATCACACACATACACAGTTGCAATCCCTAAAATAACTTCTAGGGAAAAAATCCCTAAAATAAATTCTACCATCATATATGTGACCTTATAATGAATGGTTTAGATTGGCTATGGAATTACAATATTAAACAAGGAAATTTTGCCCAATATTTCTCTTCGGGGCCGCTACCCTCAAATTCCCCGCCAAGAAGGGCTACAAAAATTGTCTTCGGCCCCCTTGGACCCTCCTGGCAATAGTTGTGGGGGGAAATCCCCTTCACACACCACCCCCCATTAGGGAATGGGGTCCAAGCACGGATAAAACAAACCTATGAATTAGGAATATAATCAAGCTCGACAACCAACAATTAACGGTCATTAGAAGTCCAAGAGACCTCTTGGAAGACAAATCCAAAGGTCAAGAAATTGTATTTATAGATGTATTATATCAACTCACACTTATCTCTATTTGTGTGTTCTAACATTGATATTAGAGCATGTAGTTCTTTGGCCAATTGAGCTATGAAAACATGTCTTTGCCCCTCTAGTTGATTCTTGTACGTCATTCTATGGTAGAGATGCCCTCTCACACTATTATGGTTTTCTCTTGTGCTAGTGAGTATTGCCACCTTGTCTTGGATTGTCATCGATTTCTCGTGCCCTATGATTATCTCTACCAATTTGAAATCATTGTGTGACCCTCTCTACTCGTGCCTCTACTCTTTTTGATAGAGTAAAGTAAATACTTTACTAGGTTGGTGTATGTACTTACTGAGGAAGCTCGACTGACCATCCTTCATCTCAAACATTATGACCTATGGTCGTGAAAACTCATGTAAAATCGATGACAATATGGGTGGTTTGAACTCTAAGCTTGTGAAGTCTTGTAATACCCATAGGTCGAACCTCAATTGTAAATATAAATGTAAATGTACGTATAGGCTAGTGAGCCTTTATATATATGTTTTGAGGTCAGAGTGCTTGTGTCATTATTAGTCTAGAGAGTCTGGATGTTAAAAGGTGAGTGAACCCATCTTTGTAAAATGTAATCACACTCAAATATTAATGAACTGTTGTACACCACCATAAAAAGAGAGTATGGAGGGTTAAACTCCACTAGAAAGGGAAAGGGGAGCTAGGATTCTAGGAAAGGGGCTAAGCTAAGGGGGCTTAAGACCAAAGGAATATTATATTAATATTCCTAAAAGTCTAAATTCTAATTTATGGATATAAATATATATCCTAAAACCTAATGAGGGAAAACATATCTCCCAGGTGGGAGGAAAGTGAGCCCGAGGTAGTTCCCAACATGACAAGTGTCAAGTTGATAACATGCAGATATATTCCGGAATTTTAGTTCATTTCCCATTATTCAATTATCGTTATTCACTATTTATTCTCCTCTACCATCCATACCACTCTGCATCCATCATCCATACCTATACTTTGGGAAGCTTTGGAATTGTTTTCAACCAAGAACCTTAGGATTTGTGAAGAAAAAGTGGGTTGTCAGGTCCATGTTTTATTGAAGAAGCGGGTTGTCAGGTCAGTGAGCATTCTCTCCAGGTGAGAGAACTATTGGAAATTGTTTTCAAAATGTTCCAAGATATAGCTACAGGGCTCTGAGACTTCCTGTCCAACCTATTGTTGAAGCCCCATAAGAGAAGTGGGGAAGCTGAAGGATTGTTGAGAAGAGAAGGGGCACACTTCATGGAGTGGGACAAGCATGTAGGGTATGAGAGACTATATGGTGTCTTCTAGAGATGGCACCTTATTCTAATCATTTTTGTTGTTGATAGACCTTATCCTAGCTTACGATTCCTTTGTCCTAGTGGATTTTTATCCCCAACTCAGGGTTGACTTGCTACTGAGAGGTTATGAGTAGTGGAATGTATGGCTAGGAAGAAAGTCTGAGGTTTTCACATTGTTGGTGACTTATTTACCAAAGATAAATGTATTTTCTATGTTTTTTTTTAATTACTATGTGTTTATTTACTTGTTTTCTATTATGAGTATTTACTCTTATGTTTATACTTAAGTTTATATGCTATTAGGAATGCATTTTTTTATCATGTGTAGATCATTTCTATTTAATCAAATGGTATCAGAGTTGGAATTTTGGTGTGGCATAGCCCAGCTTGAAGTTGGGGATGCTACAATGTGGTATGAGAGCTTTGGTTTCAACACTGAGGCTACATGGGCCGAGTTAACAAAGAACTGAAGTGGAAAATTGTAGAAAATAATTTTTGGAGTATGTTTGCAAGTTGCTTGACAAAATTATTATAGTGAAATTGAAGGCAATTTCACGAGTAAATTGAAAGAATTGAGTACTAGAATTTAAATCCCCAATTTAAATATCAAATAGGGAAAATTTAGGCTTGTATTTCGATGAATTTTGTGTTTGCAAAGAGCCTATGATGAAATGGGGGAAATTGAGCAAAAGCCCTAATTTTGCAAAGGAAATTCATGGGGAATTCATCATGGAAGAGTTGAAATTAAAGAGAAAAGGTCGAATTAGTATGCATAGGGTCTAGATATGTTTTATGGAGCTTAATTATAGAGCTAAAATGGAGGCTCGATAAAAGAATGGAAAAATTGGGAATATTTGGAAAATTGGGAAAAATGAGGAATTTGGAAAAATTGGGAAAAAATGACTAATTTTTTCGTATATTGACATCAGTTGACGTGGAAGAGAGGTGATGTTTACTACCACAGTGGTAGGGCCAAGTGGGAAAGCATGGAATAGGTTGCAGGTTACTGAATGATCGATGGTAGGTGAGGTGGAGCCATGGTGGGAGACACTCACCTATCTAGCAGAACCATGAGTCAAACCCACAAAACCAAAATGCGAGGGGTCCCCTAGTGGTTTTGGAAACCAACAGTGGGGCCACAATCCACCACAGGTTGACACATCATCACACCAAGTATATAATTTTTCTTTTGTGGCACCCCCCCTTTGTTAATGGTTGGTAAGGTGGGGGAAGTGATGCAACGATGATCGTCAATCACTATCAACCCCCTTTGATTATCAATCGTTGGATCTAAACGACGTGCAACTTCACAAGCCAAGGTGAATGGGTGCAGGATGGACCCCATACATCCCCTCAATCCAAATATAAAGTTCTACGTAGGTGACCAAGGACTATGAGTCCGAAAGATAAAATAATGTGTGCGCCTATAGATGAAAGGAAGGGGGAAGAAGAAGATATAGGTGTAAGAGGTTGACGAGGTAGGCTAGGGTGGCCATGGGATAACATGGTGCAACCTAGAGGTTCCAAGTGGACCAATATTCCATGTCAACATCCTAGTCACCCAAATTAAAATAAATTTCTCATAATTTAATAAAAATTACTAGAAAATTAGTGTTTTCCATGTCATTAACTTGTAGGCCATTTTCAGAGGCCTAAATAACGTTTTTAGGTAGACAAAAACAATGAGAAAAAAGTGTATAAAAGTAAACTTTGTTTTTTACATCCCAAATGAAAGATCTCAGAGAGATCTTTCTAACAGTGTAAAATTTTCATCAAATAGAGCTTGTATGACGAAGTTACAGGCCAAACAATGCAAGGTAAATTTTGAGACTTAGTTAACTTTTGAGGGCCGTAACTTCCTTCTCCAAAATTGGATTAGGGCACAAGAGAAGTATACAAAAATATATTAAGACATAGAAGACATCGATGAAGTTAAAATAGAAATTTGGGCACCCAAAAATGCATAGGAAGACATATGAGGGGCATGTAGCATTCAGGGCTAAAAATACAAGTTAGCCTTAAACTTCAATAGTTGTATCTAGTAGCCTGGAACTTAGATGAAGATGAAACTTGGCCAAAATTTCCAAAATATGGTCATGAAGGAACCCAGTTGATCTCCTGTCAAATTTCCAAGGTAACAAGTGCAAGGATACATAAACACAACTAAAAATGGCACCTGGTTGAAGGGTGAGCAAAAGGAGTAACTAGGTAATATTCAAATGACCATAACTTTCTTTTCAAAACTTAGAATTGAGAAAGAAAGAAGTTTTTGGAAAGGTATTGGACATAGGATTCCAATTATTCACCCATAAATGTGAATTGAGATGTATAATTCACAGGAAAACAAAAAGACTATTTTTGGTGTATTGACAGGGTAGAATGGTGCATAAATCATTAGATTTCTTAATTTATTTTAATCTAACAAATCCTACTTCTTGCACATTTTTCAGAGTTAAAAATGAATATATAATAACATGATCAACACATATATTAGAGGCATGGAAGATTCACATAGAACCTACAACCATGAATATGGGGTCAGAGGATTGTATGTCAGCATGGGTAATGAAGAGACATAATCCAATAGGCATAGAGAAGAAAAGGAGGAGAACATGAACTTGGTGGAGAACATAAAGAGTCTGCAAAAATATGTCTAAATTTATAAATATGATAATGAGTGAATTATGAAAGCCAAGGATTTGGCATGAAGTTGTTGCATATCTTGGATAGAATATAGAATAAAATGGATAAAAAGTCATAATCAAATAGGTCAATGAGTCACAAGTATCGTAATAAAAGGAGAGGAAAAAGAAGTGTTGATAGACATGCTCAGCACTCACCAAGGCATTCAATTAGGAGAGAACATGGTAGTTCAAGTCCATATCCTATCATAAAGAATAAGAGGAGGTCTAGGTTAGATGAGCTACAAAGAGAAATGAATAAGATCAAGACACCTACCTTTGATGGTGAGCATAATAAATAAGATGATGTAGAGAATTGGATGTTGGGCATGAGGAAGTACTTTCATTTACATAATTACTCCTTGCATTCATAAGGAAGAATCACCATCTACCATCTCAAAGGAAAAGCATCAATGTGGTGGGATTAGCTTGTGCAATTTCAACACATTTTTGACAACAAGATTACTAGGAGGGAATTCAAGAGGTATTTTCAAAGGAAGTACTTGACCAAGCATTATTATGATAGGAGGATGAAGGAGTTCTTTGAACTCAAGCTTGGGAGTATGAACATAGATGAATATTAAAGGAGATTCTTATAGATGTTGAAATATGTTGACTTCATCAAGGATGAACAGGTCAAGATTCCAAGATACTTAAGTGGGTTGCCGACAATTTTCAGTGATAAGATACAATATGATGATCCCAAGACACTGGAGGAAACTATAAGGAGAGATAAACATCTCTATGATCAGCATAGAGGAAGACCAACTTTACAAAAGGCTTGGGAAGACAAGAATAAAAGAAAGATGGAGTAGAGGAAGAAGGGGACCAAGCCACTATTCTTCAGAAATAATTCTCAGAGATATCCATATTCCAAGGAGCCCGGAATGATAGAAACAATGGGGAAAATACCAAGGAAGAAGCCTATGAAATGTTGGAGTGGTGAGGGAGATCATATGTACAAATATTTCCCCCATATAGGTGAAAAAGTGAGGACTTCCCACAATCTACAACAAGTTTATACACTTGAAGACATGGGAAGAAATGTACCAAGGATCTATGTAGCCTTAGATAGAAAGCAAGTTGATTTTTAGTTCCACATGATTGAAGTGGAAGGTAAGATCGACAACCAAAACATTGCTATTTTAATTGATTCAAGAGCCAGTTATAGTTATCTAGATCCTAAAATGGAAGAAAGATTCCAATTGCCAAGAAGCAATCTTGGGAAACCTTGGTTGGTGTAGCTAGACACAGGAGATAAAATAAAAATTAATGAGATGGTTAAAGAATGTCCAATGGTCATGAATGGACTAAGTACCAGGGAAAATTTGAATATCATACCTTTGGGATCATATGATTGCCTCATTGGTATGGATTGGATGGAAAATCATCATGTTGTTCTAGATTGTTATAATAAGGTATTTAGTTGCTTGGATGAGGAAGGGAACTTGAGGACAGTTCAAGGTATTCCTAGGGTGGTATCTATAAGTAAAGTTTCATCCTTGTAGCTGAAGAAATGCTTCAGGAAAGGATCCCAACTATTTGTAGCTAATATGGAAGAGACAAATAAGGATAAAGCGTAAAACATAGAAGATTGTGTTGTCCAGAAGGATTTTGAAGATGTATTTAGAGAAATATCAGGGTTGCCACCCAAAAGAGATATTTATTTCTCTATAAATCTTATGCCTGGAGCAGCCCCAATATCCAAGACTCCTTATAGGATGAGTACATTGGAGTTGAAGGAATTAAAAATGCAACTTAAGGAACTTTTGAAGAAGAAGTATATACACCCAAGTCTGTGACCTTGGGGTGCCCTAGTTTTATTTATGAAAAATAAGGATGGTACCTTGAGACTTTTCATTGAATTTAGGTAGTTGAATAAGGTTATTGTGAATAACAAGTATCCTTTACCAAGAATATACGATATTTTTATTAGTTGAAGGATGTCAATATATTCTATAAGTTTGACCTCAAATCAAGATATCACTAGGTGATAATTAAAGAAGAAGATATCAATAAGACAGCCTTTAGAACAATGTATGGCCATTATGAGTTCACAATGGTGCCATTTGGGTTGTCAAATTCACCAATTGTATTCATGTGTTTAATTAATGGTATTTTTAGAGATTACTTGGATAAGTTTGTCATTGTATTGTTGGATGAGATACATATTTACTCTAAGTCTAAAGAAGATCATGAGAAACACTTGAGGATCGTTCTACAAGTATTGAGGGGGCATCATTTATATGCAAAGTTGAGCAAGTGTTCATTCTACCACAGGCAAATACATTATTTGGATCATATCATCTCAGAGAAAGGGATAGCAGTGGATCCGAAAAATATAAAATAAATTGAAGGATGACCAAAACCAATCAATGTCTCATAGGTGAGATCATTCATTGGGATTGCAAGGTATTATAGAATATTTATTGAAGCATCTCAAAGATTGCACACCCAATCACTCCATTGCAAAAGAAGGGTGTGAGGTTTGAATGGACCCCTGAGTGTGAAACAAGATTTCAAAACTTGAAGTATTTATCGACAAGTGCCCTAATATGAAGGATTGTTGATCCAAATGAAGACATCATTGTATGCATGGATGCTTGTAAATAAGGGCTTGGGGAAGTCCTTAGTCAAAATGGACATGTGGTATGCTACGATTCAAGGAAGTTAAAAGAGCATGAGATGCATTATGACACTCATGATTTAGAATTTGTAGCCATAGTGCATGCCTTGAATATGTGTAGGCTCTACCTCATGGGAATGATATTTGATTTGAGGACATACCATAGTGGTCTGGAATATTTTTTGGACAACCAACCTTAAATGGTAGGAAAAGAAGATGGTTGCAATTCCTCAGTGAGTATGACTTTGATATAAATCATATCAAAGGTAAAGAGAACAAGGTGGTTTATGCACTTAGTAGAAAGGTGCATGAGATGCATGCTACAACCATTACCATGTACATATCTAATTTGAAAGATAGAATTTTAGAGGCTACAAAATCATATCAACACTATGTGTAAATAAAGAAAAAATTACAACAAGGTAATTTGCAATAGAAAATTGAAAAGCGTGAGCTAATAAAGGATGGGATCCTCATGTACAAGGGAATAATTTATGTGTCTAATTTACAAGAGTAAAATATGGTGTTAAAAGAAATGCATAATATGCCTTATGTTGGGCACTGAGGTTACCAAAAGACAATTGCAATTGTCAAGGGGAAATATTATTAGCCAGGTATGAAGAAGGAGGTGGTTGATTATATAGCTAGATGTTTAAAATGTAGAAGTTTCAATTTTGAGCATAGACACCTAGCTAGTTTTCTACAACCATTACGCATTCCTTAGTGGAAGTGGGAAGTTGTAATAATGGATTTCATCACTAAGCTTCCTAGAATAGCTAAGCAACATGATTCCATCATGGTGGTGGTGGATAAGTTTATTAAGGATGCTCATTTTATTCCAGTAAAGCTAAATCATAAGAAAACTAACCTTGCAAACATTTGTATGAGAGAAATTTCTAGGCTACATGGTGTACCTAAGGAAATTGTTTTTGATAGAGATCCCAAATTTACATCAAATTTTTGGATGAGGACCGAGGTTATTCAAAGGATTTGGGACAAATTTAAAATTTAATACAACACATCATCCAGATTCAGATGGGAAAACAAAGAGGGTCAACCAGGTGATTGAAGATATGATAAGGATGTATGTGATGGACGAACCATCAAAATGGGAGGACTACCTACACTTGGTAGAGTTTGATTATAATAATGGGTATTAGGAATCTTTGAATATGATCCCATTTGAGGAATTATATGGAAAAAAGTGAAACATGCCAGTAAGTTGGGAAAAACTGACAGATAGAGCAGTGGTTGGGCCAGAATTGCTCAGGGAAATGGAGAAACATATGATGAAAATTAAGAAGAATTTAAATGTTTTCCAAGACAGGAATAAAATCTATGCAGATAAGAGAAGAATTCACAAAGAATTAAAAGTAGTTGACTATGTGTTCTTGAAAGTGAAGGCCAAAAGAATCTCCTTGAATTTGGGGAATTGTTCAAAGCTTGCGATGAGATATTGTGGACCTTTAAAAATCCTAGAGAGGATTGTTTTCATTGCATACATGCTCATACTACCTGCATCCATGTGAATTCATAATGTATTCCATGTACCTTTTCTTAAAAAATATGTACATGATGTTAATCATATCATTGATTGGAATGTGGTTCATTTGGAGTAGGAAGGAAACTTTCAAGCGCATCCAGTTTGCATATTGGACCAAAAAATAAAACAACTCTAGAACCAAGAAGTAGGGCTAGTAAAGGTCCAATAGACCTAGCACAGTCCGAAGGATGCAACTTGGGAGCATGAAGATGCTATGCATGTAGAATACCCGCATCTCTTTAAATACTTTTTGAATTTTGAGTGTAAAAGTGTATACAAATTTATAATGCATTGAGGACGGTGCATAAATAAGGGGGAGGGGAATGTAATACCCCTAGACTGAACCCCACTTGTAAATGTAAATGTAAATGTACATATAGGTTGGTGAGCTAGGATATTTTGGGGCCAGAGAGCCTTTGTATATATGTTTTGAGGCTAGAGTGTTTGTATGGTTAGTAGGCTAGAGAGACTGGATGCTAAAAGGATAGTGAACCTATCTTTGTAAAATGTAATCACACTTAGATATTAATGAAAATACATCATTGTTGCATACCAATTAGTAAAAGAGAGTATGGGGGAGTAAACTCCACTAGAAAGGGAAAGGGGGGATAGGAGTCTAAGAAAGGGGCTAAGCTAAGGGGGCTTAAGCCCAAAGGAATATTATATTAATATTCCTAAAAGTATAAAGTCTAATTTATGGATATAAATATATATCCTAAGTCCTAATGAGGGGGAACCTATCACCCAAGTGGGGGGAAAGTGGGCTCAAGGTAGTTCCCAACATGACAAGTTTCAAGTTGGGAACATGCACACATATATGGGTATTTTAGTTCATTTCCCATCATTTGATTATCATTATTCACTCATTATTCTTGTCTACCATTTGTACCACTCTACATCCATCATCCATACCAGTACTTTGGGAAGATTTGGAATTGTTTTCAACCAAGAATGTGAGGAGTTGAGATAAAGAAGCAGGTTGTCAGGCTTGTGTGTTATTGAAGAAGCAGGTTGTCAGGCCCATGAGAATGTTATTTAGGTGAGAGAACTACTGGAAATTGTTTTCCCAAGGTGTCAATTTGAATCTACAGGGATCTTATAATTCTTATTTAGCCTATTGTTGAATCCTTGGAAGGGAAATGGGGCAACCAAATGACTGTTGAGCAGAGAAGGGGCACACTTCCTCAGGTGGGATATGCATGTCGGGAATGAGAGTATGTAGGCTATCTACTAGAGTTGGCACCTTAGTCTGAGTATTTTGGTTGTTGACAGACCTTAGTTTGGCTTAGGATTCCTTTACCCTAGTGGATCTTTAG
The DNA here is from genome assembly GCA_032191745.1 of Picea mariana. NCBI lineage: Eukaryota > Viridiplantae > Streptophyta > Pinopsida > Pinales > Pinaceae > Picea > Picea mariana. Next base: position 151,422 of record JASDQU010738304.1, read on the forward strand.
CCCCAACTCGGGGGCGACTTGTTGCTGAGAGGTTATGAGCAGTAGAGTCTATGGATGGGAGGAAATTATGAATTCTACATGCAATTGGTGACTTATTTACCAAAGATAAGTGCCTTTTATGTGTTTAGTTTAATTATTGTTTGTTTATTTACCTATTTTCTATTATGGGTATTTAATTCTATGTTTATACTTAAGTTTATATGTTGTTAGGAATGCATTTTTTATCATATGCATAACATTTCTATTTAATTAAATAGTATCCGAGTTGGAATTTTGGTGTGGCATAGCCTAGCATGGAGTTGGGGATGCTATAAGTATAAGGATCAGAGATAACCTAGGTTCCTCACTAGTCTCTTGGTTGTCAATGTATCCATTGCAATAGAGATCATGAGTTTGATTATTGACAAAAGGACCAAAAGTAACATGGGTTATGCAGTAGAGCTAGAGGTGAAACCCTAAATTTTATATAAGGACCGATGAGGACGGTGGGATTTCTATTGACCTTGAATTTCATAGATTCCATCAAAACAAAGCTTTTGATATTCATCCAAAGATTAGAAACCCAATACACAATCAATAGTCACTAGAAAGGCCTAGACTGTGTTACAAACTTCAGAAAACATAAATAGAAGATTCAGAATCGAGAATAGAAGATAGAGGATGTGATGAGACTTGGAAAATTTTGTAGCGTGATTTATAATGGTTGAAATTATGTTGGAATTAAATATTCTTATCATGGTCTCACACTACAAGTTAATACAATCAATTATAAATGCTAATTCATGAGAGGCATGTGGACATATGTCGACTGAAATAGGTATACTATAGATAATGCACATGTGAAATATCTGAAAGTTGAATGGGGTACATTACTCCATAATTATAAAACTAATTTAATCCCATCAGGAGACTTCTAAATCTACAATCTCCATTTAAAAATACTAAAATAGAAGTAGATGCACCTCGTTCAACATATGTATTATGGAAAATGTTCATATTGCAATGTGGTCTTCTTTGGGAAGTTGAACTTGGATATGGTATCTTATTCTCTATTGGGTTCTCCTTTAGTGCAGGACCATAGGTCTTTGAAGCCCATGAGACAAGATGCAACATCAACAGTAGTAGTGACAACACACAATAGCAATGAATATACACTTGAAGCATTGTAATTTTGCTTGTGATTTTTTGAAATCAAGTTGAATTACACTGTAAATGGATGTATTTTAAGTAGAAGACGATACCCTTCATTTTTTTATTTTACATTGTTGATTCTAATTAGGGCGGAGTTGCAAGAAACAATGTGCATTCTAAGACATGGCTTAAATTGATGAACTATGAGAGCTATTGAACACTCTATAATCTATTATGTGGAAAATACAATCACAAATGACAAAGAAACTATGCAATATATTCTAACTTGTTCGTAGGTTTCACAATCCAAAGTAGGACTACTTCAAACACATAATCGACTTCTTCATGATGCACTTAAATGAAAGAATCTTCGACATTATGAACTTGTCCTTGTTCAGAAAAAACCTCTTCTCAAATATGATGATCAATATCAACAACCGACACACGATCAAATCATCGAGCCAACTTTAGATACAAGTGAAAATGAATATGAAGTTGTGCATGAGCAAGTTCAAATTTCTCTTTCCAAGACAATCATCATACCTTCGGAATAAATTAGGAATAAAAAACACAAAAAAAGCATCGAATATGAAAATGATGTCATCTTTCATATTCCAAAGTGTTTGATTTCTTCGAGAAAGTCCATATTCACCTTGCTCTAGTTCAAGAGAAGATTTCTAAATGCCAACATTTTCATTGAGTTGGCGACGTCGAAGAACAGTGTTTTGATCTTCATCCTTGTGAGTATTTTG
>JASDQU010738304.1:154125-164266 GCA_032191745.1 Picea mariana
AGGGGAAAAATCCCTAAAATAACTTCTACCATCATATATGTGACCTTATAATGAATGGTTTAGATTGACTACGGAATTAAAATATTTTACAAGGAAATTTTTCCCAATATTTCTCTTCGGGGGCGCTACCCTCAAATTCCCCGCCAAGAAGGGCTACAAAAATTGTCTTCGCCCCCCTTGGACCCTCCTGGAAATAGTTGTGGGGAGGAAGCCCCCTCACACCCCACCCCCCGTTAGGGAATGGGGTCCAAGCATGGCTGAAACAAACCTCTGAATTATGAATATAATCAAGCTCGACAACCAATAATTAACGGTCATTAGAAGTCCAAGAGACCTCTTGGAAGACGAATCCAAAGGTGAAGAAATTGTATTTATAGATGTATTATATCAATGAATAATATTAACTCACACTTATCTATATTTGTGTATTCTAACATTGATATTAGAGCATGTAGTTCTTTGGCCAATTGAGCTATGAAAACATCTCTTTGCCCCTCTAGTCGATTCTTGTACGTCATTTTATGGTAGAGATGCCCCCTCACACGATTATGGTTTTCTCTTGTTCTAGTGAGTATTGCCACCTTGTCTTGGATTGTCATCGATTTCTTGTGCCCTATGATTATCTATACCAATGTGAAATCGTCGTGTGACCCTCTCTACTCTTCTTCGTGTGACCCTCTCTACTTTTTCCTCTACTCTTTTTGATAGCATAAAGTAAATACTTTACTAGGTTGGTGTATATACTTACTGAGGAAGCTCGACTGACCATCCTTCATCTCAAACATTATGACCTATGCTCGTGAAAACTCATGTAAAATCTATGACAATATGGGTGGTTTGAACTCTAAGCTTGTGAAGTCTTGTAATACCCATAGGTCAAACCTCAATTGTAAATAGAAATGTAAATGTACATATAGGCTAGTAAGCCTTTATATATATGTTTTGAGGTCAAAATGCTTGTGTCATTATTAGGCTAGAGAGTCTGGATGTTAAAAGGCAAGTGAACCCATCTTTGTAAAATGTAATCACACTCAAATATTAATGAACTGTTGTACACCACCATAAAAAGAGAGTATGGACGGTTAAACTCCACTAGAAAGGGAAAGGGGGGCTAGGATTCTAGGAAAGGGGCTAAGCTAAGGGGGCTTAAGCCCGAAGGAATATTATATTAATATTCCTAAAAGTCTAAAGTCTAATTTATGGATATAAATGTATATCCTAAAACCTAATGAGGGCGAACATATCTCCCAGGTGGGAGGAAAGTGAGCCCAAGGTGGTTCCCAACATGACAAGTGTCAAGTTGAGAACATGCAGATATATTTGGGAATTTTAGTTCATTTCCCATTATTCAATTATCGTTATTCACTATTTATTATCCTCTACCATCCATACCACTCTACATCCATCATCCATACCTATACTTTGGGAAGCTTTGGAATTGTTTTCAACCAAGAACCTTAGGATTTGTTAAGAAAAAGTGGGTTGTCAGGTCCATGTTTTATTGAAGAAGCGGGTTGTCAGGTTTGTGAGCATTCTCTCCAGGTGAGAGAACTATTGGAAATTGTTTTCCAAATGTTCCAATATATAGCTACAGGGCTCTAAGACTTCCTGTCCAACCTATTGTTGAAGCCCCGTAAGAGAAGTGGGGAAGCTGAAGGATTGTTGAGAAGAGAAGGGGCACACTTCATGGAGTGGGACAAGCATGTAGGGTATGAGAGACTATATGGTGTCTTCTAGAGATGGCACCTTATTCTAATCATTTTTGTTGTTGATAGACCTTATCCTAGCTTACGATTCCTTTGTCCTAGTGGATTTTTATCCCCAACTCAGTGTTGACTTGCTGCTGAGAGGTTATGAGCAGTGGAATGTATGGCTAGGAAGAAAGTATGAGGTTTTCACATTGTTGGTGACTTATTTACCAAAGATAAATTTATTTTCTATGTTTTTTTTAATTACTATGTGTTTATTTACTTGTTTTCTATTATGAGTATTTACTCTTATGTTTATACTTAAGTTTATATGCTATTAGGAATGCATTTTTTTATCATGTGTAGTTCATTTCTATTTAATTAAATGGTATTAGAGTTGGAATTTTGGTGTGGCATAGCCCAGCTTGAAGTTGGGGATGCTACAATGTGGTATGAGAGCTTTGGTTTCAACACTAAGGCTACATGGGCTGAGTTAACAAAGAACTGAAGTGGAAAATTGTAGAAAATAATTTTTGGAGTATGTTTGCAAGTTGCTTAACAAAATTATTACAGTGAAATTGAAGGCAATTTCACGAGTAAATTGAAAGAATCAAGCACTAGAATTTAAATCCCCAATTTAAATATCAAATAGGGAAAAGTTAGGCTTGTATTTGGCTGAATTTTGTGTTTGCAGAGAGCCTATGATGAAATTGGGGGAAATTGAGCAAAAGCCCTAATTTTGCAAAGGAAATCCATGGGGAATTCATCATGGAAGAGTTGAAATTCAAGAGAAAAGGTCGAATTAGTATGCATAGGGTCGAAATATGTTGTATGGAGCTTAATTATAGAGCTACAATGGAGGCTTGATAAAAGAATGGAAAAATTGGGAATATTTGGAAAATTGGGAAAAATGAGGAATTTGGAAAAATTGGAAAAAAATGACTATTTTTTTCGTATATTGACGTCAGTTGACGTGGAAGAGAGGTGATGTTTACTGTCACAGTGGTAGGGACAAGTGGGCAAGCATGGAATAGGTTGCAGGTTATTGAATGATCAATGGTAGGTGAGGTGGAGCCGTGGTGGGAGACGCTGACCTATCTAGCAGAACCATGAGTCGAACCCGCAGAACCAAAATACGAGGGGTCCCCTAGTGGTTTTGGAAACCACCATGGGGGCCACAATCCACCACAAGTTGACACATCATCATGCCAAGTATATAAATTTTCTTTTTTGGCACCCCCCCTTTGTTAATGGTTGGTAAGGCGGGGAAGCGATGCAACGATGATCGTTGATCACTATCAACCCCCTTTGATTATCAATCGTTGGATCTAAACGACGTGCAACTTAACAAGCCAAGGTGAATGGGTGTAGGATGGACCCCATACATCCCCTCAACCCAAATAGAAAGTTCTACATAGGTGACCGAGGACTATGGGTCCGAAAGATAAAACAATGTGTGCACCTATAGATGAAAGGAAGGGGGAAGAGGAAGATATAGGTGTAAGAGGTTGACGAGGTAGGCTAGGGTGGCCATGGGATAATATGGTGCAACCTAGAGGTTCCAAGTGTACCAATATTCCATGTCAACATCCTAGTCACCCAAATTAAAATAAATTTCTCATAATTTAATAAAAATTACTAGAAAATTAGTGTTTTCCATGTCATGAACTTGTAGGCCATTTTCAGAGGCCTAAATAATGTTTTTAGGTAGACAAAAACAATGAGAAAAAAGTGTATAAAAGTAAACTTTGTCTTTTACATCCCAAATGAAAGATCTCAGAGAGATCTTTCTAACAGTGTAAAATTTTTGTCAAATGGAGCTTGTATGATGAAGTTATAGGCCAAACAATGCAAGGTAAATTTTGAGACCTATTTAACTTTTGAGGGCCATAACTTCCTTCTCCAAAATTGGATTAGGGAACAAAATAAGTATATGAAAATATATTGAGACATAGAAGACAATGATGAAGTTAAAACAGAAATTTGGGCACCCAAAAATGCATAGGAAGACATACAAGGGGCATGTAGCATTTAGGGCTAAAAATACAAGTTAGCCTTAAACTTCAATAGGTTGTATCTAGTAGCCTGGAACTTAGATGAAGATGAAACCTAGCCAAAATTTCCAAAATATGGTCATGAAGGAACCCAATTGATCTCGTGTCAAATTTCCAAGGTAACAAGTGCAAGGATGCATAAGCACAACTAAAAATGGCACCTGGTTGAAGGGTGAGCAGAAGGAGTAACTAGGTAATATCCAAATGACCATAACTTTCTGCTCAAAACTTAGAATTGAGAAAGAAAGAAGATTTTGGAAAGGTATTGGACAAAAGAGTCCAATTATTCACCCATAAATGTGAATTGAGATGTATAATTCATACGAAAACAAAAAGACTATTTTTGGTGTATTGACAAGGTAGAATGGTGCATAAATCATTAGATTTCTTAATTTATTTTAATCTGAAAAATCCTACTTCTTGCACATTTTGCAGAGTTAAAAATGAATATATAATAACATGATCAACACATATATTAGAGGCATGGAAGATTCACATAGAACCTACAACCATGAATATGGGGTCAGAGGATTGTATGTCAGCATGGGTAATGAAGGGACATAATCCAATAGGCATAGAGAAGAAAATGAGGAGAACATGAACTTGGTGGAGAACATAAAGAGTCTACAAAAATATGTCTAAATTTATAAATATGATAATGAGTGAATTATGAAAGCCAAGGAGCAACAAGTTGGCTTTGACATCAAGTTGTTGCATATCTTGGATAGAATATAGAATAAAATGGATAAAAAGTCATAATCAAATAGGTCAATGAGTCACAAGTATCATGATAAAAGGAGAGGAAAAAGAAGTGTTGATATACATGCTCAACACTCACTGAGGCATTCAATTAGGAGAGAACATAGTAGTTCAAGTCCATATCCTATCAGAAAGAATAAGAGGAGGTCTAGGTTAGATGAGCTACAAAGATAAATGAATAAGATCAAGACACCTACCTTTGATGGTGAGCATAATAAATAAGATGATGTAGAGAACTGGATGTTGGGCATGAGGAAGTACTTTCATTTACATAATTACTCCTTGCATTCATAAGGAAGAATCACCATCTACCATCTCAAAGGAAAAGCATCAATGTGGTGAGATTAGCTTGTGCAATTTCAACACATTGATGACAATAAGATTACTAGGAGGGAATTCAAGAGGTATTTTCAAAGGAAGTACTTGACCAAGCATTATTATGATAGGAAGATGAAGGAGTTATTTGAACTCAAGCTTGGGAGTATGAACATAGATTAATATTAAAGGAGATTCTTATAGCTTTTGAAATATGTTGACTTCATCAAGGATGAACAGGTCAAGATTCCAAGATACTTGAGTGGGTTGCCGACAATTTTCAGTGATAAGATACAATATGATGATCCCAAGACACTGGAGGAAACTATAAGGAGAGATAAATGTCTCTATGATCATCATAGAGGAAGACCAACTTTACAAAAGGCTTGGGAAGACAAGAATACAAGAAAGATGGAGTAGAGGAAGAAGGGGACCAAGCCACAATTCTTCAGAAATAATTCTCAGAGATATCCATATTCCAAGGAGCCCAGAATGATAGAAACAATGAGGAAAATACCAAGGAAGAAACCTATGAAATGTTGGAGTGGTGAGGGAGATCATATGTACAAATATTTCCCCCATATAGGTGAAAAAGTGAGGACTTCCCACAATGTACAACAAGTTGATACACTTGAAGACATGGGAAGAAATGTACCAAGGATCTATGTAGACTTAGATAGAAAGCAAGTTGATTTTCAGTTCCACATGATTGAAGTGGAAGGTAAGATCGACAACCAAACCATTGCTATTTTAATTGATTCAGGAGCCAATTATAGTTATCTAGATCCTAAAATGGAAGAAATATTTCAATTGCCAAGAAGCAATCTTGGGAAACCTTGGTTGGTGTAACTAGCTACAGGAGATAAAATAAAAATTAATGAGATGGTTAAAGAATGTCCAATGGTCATGAATGGACTAAGTACCAGGGAAAATATGAATATCATACCTTTGGGATCATATGATTGCCTCATTAGTATGAATTGGATGGAAAATCATCATGTTGTTCTAGACTGTTATAATAAGGCATTTACTTGATTGGATGAGGAAGGGAACTTGAGGACAGTTCAGGGTATTCCTAGGGTAGTATCTATCAGTAAAGTTTCATCCTTGCAGCTGAAGAAATGCTTCAGGAAAGGATCCCAACTATTTGTAGCTAATATGGAAGAGACAAATAAGGATAAAGTGTAAAACATAAAAGATTGTGTTGTCCAGAAGGAGTTTGAAGATGTATTTAGAGAAATATCAGGGTTGCCACCCAAAAGAGATATTTATTTCTCTATAATTCTTATGCCTTGAGCAGCCCCAGTATCCAAGACTCCTTATAGGATGAGTACATCGGAGTTGAAGGAATTAAAAATGCAACTTGAGGAACTTTTGAAGAAGAATTATATACACCCAAGTGTGTCACCTTGGGGTGCCCTGGTTTTATTTGTGAAAAATAAGGATGGTACCTTGAGACTTTTCATTGAATTTAGGTAGTTGAATAAGGTTACTGTGAATAAAAAGTATCCTTTACCAAGAATATACGATATTTTTATTAGTTGAAGGATGTCAATATATTCTATAAGTTTGACCTCAAATGAAGATATCGCTAGGTGATAATTAAAGAAGAAGATATCAATAAGACAACCTTTAGAACAATGTATGGCCATTATGAGTTCACAATGGTGCCATTTGGGTTGTCAAATTCACCAATTGTATTCATGTGTTTAATTAATGGTATTTTTAGAGATTACTTGGATAAGTTTGTCATTGTATTGTTGGATGAGATACATATTTAATCTAAGTCTAAAGAAGATCATGAGAAACACTTGAGGATCGTTCTACAAGTATTGAGGGGGCATCATTTATATGCAAAGTTGAGCAAGTGTTCATTCTACCAAAGGAAAATATATTATTTGGGTCATATCATCTCAGAGGAAGGGATAGCAGTGGATCTAGAAAATATAAAATAAATTGAAGGATGACCAAAACCAAACAATGTATCATAGGTGAGATCATTCCTAGGGATTGCAAGGTATTATAGAATATTTATTGAAGCATCTCAAAGATTGCACAACCAATCACTTCATTGCAAAAGAAGGGTGTGAGGTTTGAATGGACACCTGAGTGTGAAAGAAGATTTCAAAACTTGAAGTATTTATCAACAAGTGCCCTAATATGAAGGATTTTTTATCCAAATGAAGACATCATTGTATGCATGGATGCTTGTAAATAAGGGCTTGGGTAAGTCCTTAGTCAAAATGGACATGTGGTATGCCACGATTCAAGGAATTTAAAAGAGCATGAGATGCATTATGACACTCACGATTTAGAATTTGTAGCCATAGTGCATGGCTTGAATATGTGTAGGCTCTACCTCATGGGAATGATATTTGATTTGAGGACATACCATAGTGGTCTGGAATATTTTTTGGACAACCAACCTTAAATGGTAGGAAAAGAAGATGGTTGGAATTCCTCAGTGAGTATGACTTTGATATAAATCATATCAAAGGTAAAGAGAACAAGGTGGTTGATGCACTTAGTAGAAAGGTGCATGAGATGCATGCTACAACGATTACCATGTACATATCTAATTTGAAAAATAGAATTTTAGAGGCTACAAAATCATATCAAAACTATGTGTAAATAAAGACAAAATTAAAACAAGGTAATTTGCAGTAGAAAATTGAAAAGTGTGAGCTAATAAAGGATGGGATCCTCATGTACAAGGGAATAATTTATGTGTCTAATTTACAAGAGTAAAATATGGTGTTAAAAGAAATGCATAATCTGCCTTATGTTGGGCACCCAGGTTACCAAAAGACAATTGCAATTGTCAAGGGGTAATATTATTAGCCAGGTATGAAGAAGGAGGTGGTTGATTATATAGCTAGATGTTTAAAATGTAGAAAGTTCAATTTTGAGCATAGACACCTAGCTGGTTTTCTACAACCATTACACATTCCTTAGTGGAAGTGGGAAGTTGTAACAATGGATTTCATCACTAAGCTTCCTAGAATAGCTAAGCAACATGATTCCATCATGGTGGTGGTGGATAAGCTTATTAAGGATGCTCATTTTATTCCGGTAAATCTAAATCATAAGGAAACTAACCTTGCAAACATTTGTATGAGAGAAATTTCTAGGCTACATGGTGTACCTAAGGAAATTGTTTTTGATAGAGATCTCAAATTTACATCAAATTTTTGGATGAGGTTATTCAAAGGATTTGGGACAACCTTGAAATTTAATACAACATATCATCCAGATTCAGATGGGAAAACAAAGAGGGTCAACCAAGTGATTGAAGATATTCTAAGGATGTATGTGATGGATGAACCATCAAAATGGGAGGACTACCTACACTTGGTAGAGTTTGATTATAATAATGGGTATCATGAATCTTTGAATATGATCCCATTTGAGGAATTATATGGAAAAAAGTGAAACATGCCAGTAAGTTGGGAAAAACCGATAGATAGAGAAGTGGTTGGGCCAGAATTGCTCAGGGAAATGGAGGAACATATGATGAAAATTAAGAAGAATTTAAATATTTTCCAAGACAGGAATACAATCTATGCAGATAAGAGAAGAACTCACAAAGAATTAAAAGTAGTTGACTATGTGTTCTTGAAAGTGAAGGCCAAAAGAATCTCCTTGAATTTGGGGAATTGTTCAAACCTTGCGGTGAGATATTGTGGACCTTTAAAAATCCTGGAGAGGATTGGTTTCGTTGCATACATGCTCATACTACCTGCATCCATGTGAATTCATAATGTATTCCATGTACCTTTTCTTAAAAAATATGTACATGATGTTAATCATGTCATTGATTGGAATGTGGTTCATTTGGAGTAGGAAGGAAACTTTCAAGTGCATCCAGTTTGCATATTGGACCGAAAAATAAAACAACTCTAGAACCAAGCAGTAGGGCTATTAAAGGTCCAATAGACCTAGTATGTTCCTAAGGACGCAACTTGGGAGCATGAAGATGCTATGTAGGCAGAATACCTGCATCTCTTTAAATACTTTTTGAATTTTGAGTGTAAAAGTGTATATAAATTTATAATGCATTGAGGATGGTGCATAAATAAGGGGGAGGGGAATGCAATACCCCTAGACTGAACCCCACTTGTAAATGTAAATGTAAATGTACATATAGATTGGTGAGCTAGGATATTTTGGGGCCAGAGAGCCTTTGTATATATGTTTTGAGGCTAGAGTGTTTGTATGGTTAGTAGGCTGGAGAGATTGGATGCTAAAAGGTTAGTAAACCTTTCTTTGTAAAATGTAATCACACTTAGATATTAATGAAAATACATCATTGTTGCATACCAATTAGTAAAAGAGAGTATGGGGGAGTAAACTCCACTAGAAAGGGAAAGGGGGGGGAAGGAGTCTAATAAAGGGGCTAAGCTAAGGGGGCTTAAACCCAAAGGAATATTGTATTAATATTCCTAAAAGTATAAAGTCTAATTTATGGATATAAATATATATCCTAAGTCCTAATGAGGGGGAACATATCACACAAGTGGGGGGAAAGTGGACTCAAGGTAGTTCCCAACATGACAAGTGTCAAGTTGGGAGCATGCACATATATATGGGAATTTTAGTTCATTTCCCATCATTTGATTATCATTATTCACTCATTATTCTTGCCTACCATTTGTACCACTCTACATCCATCATCCATACCAGTACTTTGGGAAGCTTTGGAATTGTTTTCAACCAAGAACATGAGGATTTGAGATGAAGAAGCAGGTTGTCAGGCTTGTGTGTTATTGAAGAAGCGGGTTGTCATGCCCGTGAGAATTTTATTTAGGTGAGAGAACTACTGGAAATTGTTTTCCCAAGGTGTCAATTTGAATCTACAGGGCTCTTATAATTCTTATTTAGCCTATTGTTGAATCCTTGGAAGAGAAATGGGGCAACCAAATGACTGTTGAGCAGAGAAGGGGCACACTTCCTCAGGTGGGATAGGCATGTTGGGAATGAGAGTATGTAGGCTATCTACTAGAGTTGGCACCTTTGTTTGAGCATTTTGGTTGTTGACAGACCTTATTTTGGCTTAGGATTCCTTTACCCTAGTGTATCTTTAGCCACAACTCGGGGGCGACCTGTTGCTGAGAGGTTATGAGTAGTAGAGTCTATGGCTATGAGGAAACTATGAATTCTACATGCAATTGGTGACTTATTTACCAAAGATAAGTGCCTTTTATGTGTTTAGTTTAATTATTGTTTGTTTATTTACCTATTTTCTATTATGGGTATTTAATTCTATGTTTATACTTAAGTTTATATGTTGTTAGGAATGCATTTTTTATCATATGCATAACATTT
>JASDQU010738304.1:197834-210039 GCA_032191745.1 Picea mariana
TATTGATATATTTCTGTCATGAACAATAATTATTCTTTTTCTTTTTTAAAATTTGATCTGGCTAAGCCTGAGATGGTCTCTGTAACCCAATTTTTATGTTAATGGAGAGACTGATCAGGTGGTGGTTGGAATTGGTAGGTGTCCTGGCACATTCATGTTGACTCAGTAAGTAAGTGTCATTAACATGTGAAAGCCGTCGCATTGCACTTTTGATTTTGAACCGTTCATTACTAGCAACTTTTGGCCGGCCGTATATAATTTTCTTCTGTGAAACGACATTCAACATTCAAATGGCCACATAAAATGTAATGTTGTGGGGTTATCAATTTGAGATGTATATGTGTAAGGAGGCATATGACCCGTGGTAGATTAGATGTAGCACTTGCAGAAATTGCAATCTATTTAAAACTTTACACAGTACTGTAGTTTGATGTAGAATCTTACTATGATAATATAGTTTGTTTTTTCTATTAGATTTTTTAAAATATTTTTTAATTTTCAATTTAAAATATTTTTATATAAATAAATTTATAAATAATTAGATCATAAATTCATAAAATTTATTTAATTAATATTTTTAATGGATTAATTTAAATGGTTGAGTATTTTGAAATTTTCACTAACAATTAATTACTATAATCAATCTTGATAGTTTAGAGTGGGTACTATTGACTTAAAAAAAATTCTTACAAAGTCTTAAACTAAATAAATATAAATCTAAATTTTATTTAGATTCATTGGAAACCTTGTTAGATATAGATATATGAGAGTAATAATTACAAAATATCCTTGATATAAAGACCTTTTCGTTTGTTTGAACAACCAATGACTTCTAGGTGAGATTGAATCAAAATGGAAGCAAGCTTATATTGGGTTAGAAGGGATTTATTGTTCCTCCACTCAATATCAAGATTGAACCAAAATGGAAGCAAACTTATATTAGACCACAAGGGATTTCTTGTTCTTCCACTCAATGATTATGCTTTAGTCTCCTAAAGTAAGGGAATGAATTCTAAGATCCAATGCCATACACAATTTTTAAAGTATAGCATATGCTTCAACTTGGTTATTAGAGGAAATTCATAGTTCCCATGCATTGGAAAATTCTTTTGTATTATTTTTAGATAGACTATATGTATATTTTCCTATCTCCTCTTTTCCAATACTAAGTGATGAAAAGTTAATTTCAATTGACAAAATCAAAGTTTTCTCATTTTTTCACAAGTTCATTGCCACAATTTCTTTATTAGCCTCTTTTATACCAAGTATTAAAATGCCAATGGTTCATTCAAAATCATATTCTTTAGTTCTCTATTTTTTAATATGTTTCATTTGTCACAATACCTACAAGATAAGATGTAATCTTTCTTACATTTATTTATAATTTTATAATATATAATATATTTTTCTTACATATATTTAGAGTTTTAATAATATAATATAAGTAATAAAGTGGCATGATGCTTCTCTCAAGGTAATATACTTATATTTAGAGTTTTAATAATATAATATAAGTAATAAAGTGGCATGATGCTTCTTTCAATGTAATATACTTTTTTTTTTTTCCTTACATCATAAAGTGAGGGGTTTGTATTTTAATTTAAAAAGTTATTTCAACTGAAACCAATATTGTGAGCATTTTGACTAGTTCATTGCAACAATGTACCAAATTTGAATCCTTTAAATTCAATTCATTTTACTTAATAATTATAATTTTTATTTAAATATAGACTATACACATCTCATTAATGCTAATTTGTAAAATGTTCCTAATTTATTTAGGTGTTGTAAACATTAAAGTTTACATTTTCCTTTCTTTCATCCTTGAAGTTTAGTAGAGAGAGATCTTCGGTTGCTCTTGGCTTGTTTTTGTTTTGAATATATAATTATTAATATATATGTGAATATTTAAATACTAACATTGATCTATTATATATCTATAATATTGATTTATTATGTATTCATTGTTGGGTTAATTTTCATATTGTTGTTTAATGGTTTATTGTTTTTCTTTCATTTGGTATTAGAGCAAGGTATGTATGGATTCTCTAGAAATATTGGTTTGATTATGGAAGACATGGATAGAGTAGATGGTATGTTTAGTAATGAAGCAAGTAGGTTCTTCCAACATCACATGTTTGGGCATGCAAATGTAAGCATTTATTTTAGAGTTGCAAGTTAATCACATGTAAATGGGCATATGGTTGTAAGACCTACTAGAGTTAGAACTAGGTGTGATTTGTAAACTATGGAAAAATTCGTGAAGATTTGAAAGGTTTTTTTGGACTCAAATTTCCAAATTTGCACACCAAAATGACCTTACAAGTTGATTCCTCTAATTTTTCCACCTTGAGAGTATTGAGATAAATGACAAATAATATAATGATCCAATCCAAATCAAGGTGATAGAGAGTATGTTGTATTCGTGGAAACCCACTTAATAAACTTTCACGAGGTAAGTGGTTATTACAATATGTGTTTTGCATAATATATGCCCCCACCCTCATATGATGGTGAATAAGAGGGTGGACATTAAGGAAGATATTTTGCAAAAAACATATGAGGTTGGGGTGGTGGAAAGAGATATTATGAAAAATACATAATATCTCCTCCTAGAAGGGTGGTAGGGGGAGATATTATGCAAAACACATATTATGTGTTTTGCATAATATCTCCCCCCCCCCATATGAGGTTGAGAGTGGGGGTGGGAGGATATGTTATGCAAAGAACATATCCCTCAATACAAGGGTGGGGTGAGGTTGGGGATGGGAGGAGATGTTATGCAAAACACATATTCCCCAATATTAGGGTGAGGGCTAGACGAGATACTATGCATACTATCTTCCCCCACCCCCACTCTCATTTTTTTGTACTATCTCCCTCCACCCTCACCCTCACCCTCATTTTTAAAAAATATGTGTTTTTCATAATATCTCCCCCATATGAGAGTGAGGGGATATATTATACAAAATATATAATATATGTTTTGCATAATATCTCTCTCAATATGAAGGTGGGAGATGATATTCTGCAAAACACATATTATGTTTTAAAATGACATGTCATCCATCATACCATGTAAAAACACCTAATATCTAATATGTTTTGCATAATAAGTTAATATGTTATGCAAAACACATATCCCTCAATACTAGGGTGAGGGTGGTGTGAGAGGAGATGCTATGCATACTATCTCCCCCACCCTCATTTTATGTGTCTTGCATACTTTTTCCTCACACCCTCACTCTCTTTTTTTAAAAATATATGTTTTGCATAAAATCCCTTCCATATGAGGATGAGAAAATATATTATACATAACACATCATATACTTTTTGCATAATATCTCCTCCAATATAAGAGTTAGCTAAGATATTTTGCAAAACACATATTATGTGTTTATGTGCTTTTGCATAATATCGCCCCACAAATATACTTAAGTTAAAATTACATGTCATCCATCATACAATATAAAAACGCCTAACTTCTCTCCATACAATTAAATGAAATGTTTAACAGATTTGTTTTAAAATCAATCCATAAGGGTACCTTAAAAACTCTATCCCCATAGTTTGATACTTCCAATATTTGTCACTGGGTGTAAAATTCCATTCTATTTTATATATTTTATATAGTAAAAAGCATTCACACGATCCGACTGTTGAATCCTTCGATTCAAATCGGCAGTCAGATAGTGATATACAGCCTTAAATGGGACAAACATTGCTGTTAGACTCTGTCCGTTATCGGTTAGATAGATAGTTGTTGGTGTCTCATAAAATTTAAATTACAATCTTAAGCAAGTCAAATGATAATATATATTGCGTACAGTTCAGAATAAACTATTGTTTGAAATCAGCCCCGGCGCCGTACTTCATGAAGGGCCAACTATGAAAATTCTGAACTCTCAAATAAATCGGACTAAACAAATAATTAGGGGTCAGATAGGTTTTGGGAGGTGAGATGTGTTTTTGGTCCAGAAAAGTGTACACTATTTCCTACTTTTGGAAGTATTTTGGAAGGCATTCACTTTGGAAGTTCTGGCGTGGAGTTTCGAGCCAGAAAGTTTAAAGAATAATTAAAGTTGTGTGTGAGGTTTTTGATGTACTGGTGCATGAAGTTGAGGGAATTTGCGTGTCTTTTTAACTTTGAAGGATGGGAAGAGGGTCGCATATGGCACAGCAGGCGGCGGAAGGCCATGCACCACTGTTTGCTTGTCTCCTTATTTTTTACTCAATTGTCTCCTCAGTGGGACCTCAAATACTTCCTTGGGGAACGATATGCCGGCAGCTATTCCACACAGTTTTCACCCTGATTCCTAAGCCTTATTTCACACTAAACGTATTCATTTCTCGACTCTTGGAGATTCCATACAAATTCATATAATAATATCCCATTTTAAATATCTATACATTGCATATACGCAGATGTATTGATCATGACCCTGTGCTCATGGCCCATACCTCAGCTTGAAGCTCAACGTCTGATCTTCATATTTATTAATATTTGGGTGTGTGAGGAAGTGCGTCATCATCAATCCCCACATTCAATCCACGTACCTTCCCCTTGTTTTCCCAAGATTTTATTTGTTTGCGCATATCTCTTCGACGTGGGTTCAATAATTTATATCTTTATAATTTGAAGGGTAAATCATTTATATATTTATAGTTTGAAGGGTAATTCAGCCTATCCTCTTTCCTGAATGTTCATGCCTTGTCTGTTCCTGTTACGGGGAAGGAGCATTTGTGTTTGTAATTGTAGGGAAGAAGAGGGAAAGATCAGGACAAGCATGGCCTCTAACGTCTTATCATGAGACATAGATCATTCAAAATATAACTCTTTCCACATTCTTCATCACATTAAATTCCCTCAACTGCTCAGGATTCTGTTATTTGCATTGAATGCGAGCTACTGTTCTGATTTAACTTGTCATGTGTTGTGAGGTCAGACCTTGATGGCCTCCATGCTCCAAGATTTTCTATATAATGGTGCATTCAGCTTCTGGAGCCTGCAAGCCTGAGCAGATCAGTATGTGTTCAGAGTTTTAAAATATATATGCTTGCACATCATATTGTCTACATCTGCGGCTGCAATATTCTTTGGCCTTGCTAGATACGAGAATGATCCTTACAAGCAGCAGATCCTTGGGGTTTTTGAGAAGTATGATCCTCTACAAAGTGGTCATGGCTATACTGATCCTAGGATTATCTTTCCTACCATGCAAATCTTCAAAGCTAAACGGTAAAGGTAAATTAATCACCTATGATATTTTGAGCTTTCTACTGTAATCCCAACAAAAACCTAAAGTCTGCAATAGTTTTGTCTCTGTTGCTCATTAGAATGTATAGTCATATTATAGTCATATATGTCTCTCTCTAATATCATCATGTGAAATCCCTGTACTTGTATTTTGCAGACAGTGTAATTATGTTTCAACTGCACCGGCAAGGCTCGTCAGTGCACTCTCTTGTCCGTGCACCTGGAGGGGATGATACAATCAGACCTCAACGTGTTCCAGCCATTAAAGTATGTCTTATCTATCCTCCATTATGCTATTGCTGATATAATAGTAATTAGGTTGCCACTTTTTGCATGGCTAAGGGTTAACTAAAACGTATTTTGGTTTGAATCTCGAAGAAACACTTCAAAACTACTATTTTATCAATTTTAAACTGTTGTTATTTAAAGGGGTTTTGTGTTCTTTCAATCAATCTAAAATGTGAAAATTGTAATTAGGACACCAGATAGAAAAAATAAGAAATTCAAAGAAAAATGCTGAAGTTTTGATGGGCTAAATTCAAAAAAAAGAAATTGAGGGACAATGAAACATTTTATTTAACAGTTAGACAATGCCCTAAAATTTGCTATATGTTTGTACTCTTTATCTTAATCTATATTTTTTATGTACTTCTTGCAGGGACAGTTTCCTACAAGCTTTACTGGAAACAGGCGCATGTTGGGAGAAAATTTTGCAGAGAAGAATGTTAGGGAAGACGAGAAACGTTTATCTAGAGCGCATAACAGATTTAATCTCGAGGGCAGTGGCCATGAGAACAAAGTGGAGCGTCCTGATCATCACCACCATCATCGTCGTCAGCATCGTCGACAGGCAGGCCATGAAGCAATTTTCTTCCGATCAAAGAAGAGACACCTGCAAGTTTCAGGCTCAACGACAGTGATAGTACATGAAGAATCGTCAAGAACTGAATGGAATAGCTTGGCCGCCAAGAAAACTAATACGGTCGCTTGGCATAAACCCGGTGAAAAATATGATGAGCCTACCTTTCATGTCGATTACAGTGGGCCCAAAACTCATCCTCCAAAAAATAACTAGGCCCTTTTACGCTGCTGCAACTTTTGTATCTTTCAGACATCACTGCCGATTTTACTGCCCCTACAATACAAAGAAGCAGACTGAGAACCCGATGAGAGCAGGAAGCATGGTGCAGTTAGTTGCTAGCTTCTTACGCCATTAAAGTACTGATCGTCTACTTATGATCATAAAGGAAAACTATATCCTTCTTGAACTCTTTCAAGAAAATATATATTGTGTAATGGACGATGAGGGTATATTAAATTGGCCCGTCGTTTTTAGACTTTATAGACATTGTACTCAGACAGTTGGAAATTTAATTAATATTCTCTGTAATCTCTGAGAGCAAACGCCATCCCGTGTGGATTACATTAAGCTGTTTGTCTCTTTAAGATGCTTAACCTGCAATATCGATCAGGACTTTGGATAATAGTGGATAGCACATGCTATTATTATGTGAATTTCAGGGTATTAGTAGTGGTGCAGGGAATGCGCAAATGGCCCTTCTGTTATGCCCGCGTTGGTTGAACCTTAGAGCTATAAATCCGAGTTGCTACTATGCAACAGAAACACAGTATCTGCCAGTAAAGAAAGAGAAATTCATTCGTACATCTCGACATGAATCAAGGGTCCTGCAACAAGTACGGGTGTCATAATAGTCCGGGTTTCAGTTTTGAAGTTGTTCAACCTCGAGGCGTTGGTTTACTCCTTCCTCATTAAAGAAATACATATTACACAACAAAATAATTAAAGGAATATATATAACAACAATTTTGAGCAACTATCTGGCTCAACCTTCTTGAAGCACTGCTATTCTCTAGGCCTTAACCTACTTTACGCGATCAACGTTCTCCTATGTAACACAGCTCTCACTCTATTGTTTCGCACCAGTCTTCCTTCAACCTTACTTGCTGGGCTTCTTCTCTTCCTCTCCAGATCCTCCTGAACTTATACATTGTACAACTAGCATGTTAGACGACACTCTATTCAGCAGTTCTGTGCATGACTCTTTACTCCATATATTATGAGTCTCCTAAATCTTTACCTTGCCCAATCCTATCACTTGTCCACTATAGCATAATGGCACTTTACTCCTTATATTATGAGTCTCCTAAATCTTTACCTTGCCCAATCCTATCACTTGTCCACTATAGCATAATGGCAGGGACATAATTGGTTCTCTCCGTTAATTATATTTTTACTATCTGAATAAGAGTTTAGAATAGTAGGTGAGGGAGTGTTGTTAAGTCATTGTTGGAAGTCTTTAATGGCAGGGACATAATTGGTTTTCTCAGTTAATTTAATTTTTACTATGTGAATAATATGAGTATTATTATTTCTAAGTGTAGAGTAGTAGGTGAGGGAGTGTGTTGTTAATCTAGAGTAGTAGGTGAGGGAGTGTGTTGTTAAGTTATTGTTCGAAGTCTTTAGAAATAAGTCAAATCCAACCATATCTTTTGACGACTTAAATACCTTAAAAAGTTTAAATATGACATCTCTGCCCAATGGTAAATCAGAAATAATAAATTAACAATTTTATAAGCAATAGTAAATCAGAATAGTAAATTAACAATTTTATAAGCAAATCAACAGTTTTGTGCAGAACTTTTGTCCAGAACTCTTGTCCAGTGTAACTTCATGGAAAATAGAATTAAATACCCTTCATTATCAATTTAATTTTTACTATCTCATGTTTATATCAGTATCAATTTGATTTTTACTGTCTCATGAATATAAACATTACTGGAGATCAGTTTAATTTAAAATCTTATAATCATTATTATATGTCAGTTTAATTAACAATTTTGTCCAGAGTTCTTGACGGAGACAATAAAGCTCTCTGGGATTTTTCTCTTCTTTTCCAGAGTTCTTGACGGATACGATAAAGCTCTCTGGGATTTTTCTCTGCTTGTCCTGATCCTTTACTGTTCTTGATCACTTATTTCTTCAACTACACTCTTTTTTGAGTAGCCTACTCAATCTCCTCCCCAAACATTTTATTTATGATTTGAAATCTAACCAACTTATTATTGTCATCCACAACCATTAGTTGTAATGATCTTTGTGACTTCCTCTTCTCTGCAAATTGCTTCAGCTGCTTTGATGGACAGTGAGCCACACTTCACGTGCCATGCTTTCGCACCTACGCTGGCTTCAGTTTTCTGCTCTGGTCACTGGTTTACACCTCCTTTTGCGCATTAACATGTCTTGCTTATCAATTGTTTACAAACCTTCACATTCCACAATCAGATCACTTTGACATTACATATTATGACTTAGTTTAAAATATTACCCTACAATCGATTCGATCCAATCCAAGTTCAAACCTCCAAAAAGTTCTATATCATCTTCATTCTTACCATGTCGATATTATGATAGTGGTTTTATGCCAGTTTAATTAACAGCATTGTCTGGAGTTCTTAACGGAGGCAACAGGGTGAACAAGGGTGCACAGATGTTTAATCTGGTCTAATAAAATAATGCTTGTACATGCTTTGTTTTGCAGCCGCAACGAAGATTTATTGGGCCCGCGCCTTCTGAGCATGCAAGATTTCTCTAGAGCATTCGAGCAGAACCTGTCAAATTAATTACTTGCAGGTATTCTCTGGAATCGCTTTGGCCTTCAATTCATGAAAGCAACCTCTCTTTTGCTATCGTGACATGTCCTCATGAGAGTGCACATCAGTTTGGTGCTTCTTCATTATAATTAAATCTTATGTCCCTGTTGGGGTCCATCAAATTTGGAATGTAATCAATTTCTCTTCACAGTGAAACTGTAAACCTTCAAAAACTTGTAGTGATGCCGCCCTTTTTATGTTAAAACATTCGGATCTTTCGAATGAAATCCACATTTTTGGCTAACAAGCAAGTTAACCCCAATAACGAATTTTAATCAGCCAGGGAGGAAGAAAATTTCGAGATATGCTCTGATGTAGGATTGATTTAGAAAAACCCCGAAAAGGCAGAGGCAACAACCGCTTCACGATCAAGTTCTAGGATTAGGGTTAAGCATTGTTGCTCCCAGGTCAATATTTTCAGGTCTGTCACTATAACCCATGTATCATTGGGCTTATTGCATGTTAACACTTGTTATACATATTACTGCAACTCCGGACATTGAAATGATAGGTTTTCTACTTTGGAATTTTGTATGGTTCAAGGGTGGATTATAGACCGTTCAATCTGAATGCATTGAATGAATGCGTTCATTCTGAATGCATTAAATTAAATTGAATGAATGTAACAATGCTGTTATAGGTGTATTATAAGCCATCGAATTTGAATGCAATTCAGATCTAACTACTTATATTTCATCTACAGCACTGCATAGTAAATTGAATATTGGCCGCTTGTGCAGGTTGAATACCTACAATCCACCTACAGCACTGCATATCAATGAATGCGGTTCCTTCTGAATGCATTAAATTAAATTGAATGAATGTAACAATGCTGTTATAGGTTTATTATAAGCCATCGAATTTGAATGCAATTCAGATCCAACTACCTATAATCCATCTACAGCACTGCATAGCAAATTGAATATTGGCCGCTTGTGCAGGCTGAATACCTACAATCCACCTACAGCACTGCATATTAAGTTGAATATTGGCCGCTTGTTCAACATTCAAATATTTCAGTGTCATTTCAATATGCTTGACAAAGTGCAAAGTTCTTAGCGGCGACTTCCATGTTTTGGACAAGATTTCCTAGTTACATTATTGTTACCCTTATTATTGAACTATGTTCTATACAAGATTTTAGTGTTACAAAGTTTTTTTAATAGTAGGCAATAGCTATGCAATAATCCATATTGTACTGCACAATCGACAAGACGTCGCTAGTCTATTCCTCTGTTGTATGTGTTAAACAGCGCATTCTGGGCAACATCCATTAACTTTCCAGATCTAGAAGTTTGTGCTCAGCTCCCTGACCCCATGTTTCTCTTCTCTTCTTTCGCTCTGGAATAAGAATCCATTGTATTTTTGTGTGAACTCCAAGTCCTGACCATTGACTTCTGTCATCTATTCAACTAAATTCCAATTCAATCCCAATACTTTAATACTTTCATAATATGATTGGCATTTGTGGCATGTTGATCACTTTCTTTTTTTAAACGAGATATCTTAGTGTGGAGTAAGCGGACATGGATAGCAAATGTGGACGAGCAATGCGTCATCATCGTTGCTAATAGTAATGTGCTTTCCTTCTGAAACAATTGATTGCTTTGACATGCAGTTTACAGATATAATCTTGTCATAGAGGCCCTGAGCTAAATCAAATTCCATAATCTTCATTAATCTCTTCCCTGGTACGGTGTATATACCATCTTACTTATCATTGAATGAACAATAGGCTGGTTATTGTATTTTACTAATCTTTCATTCAAACTCATACTCCACCATTTGACTCATTATTGAATGCTAGGTAGCAGCTTCGTAATGTTGAACAAGAGGCTGGTTATTATATTTCAATAATCTTTCATTCAAACCCATACTCCACAATAACCCATACTCCACAGTCACAGTCTGACTCATCATTAAATGCTGCTTTATCATTAAATGCTGCTTAGCAGGCTGATTATTGTATTTTACTAAACCTTCATTCAAACCCATACCCCATTGCATTAACGGCGAGAGTACCCGAATCAACATTATAAAGATCATAGATTGTAAGGATCCTAAATGTTTGTACCTATCAGAAGAGATAGAGACGGCGCAACTTCCCGGATGTTTACGATTCAATTGTACAACAAAATATAATGTCAAGCAAAAAACATTCACGCATCCAATTATGTACACTACCTAAACTACGTGACAATTATTCCAGTTTGCCTATGTACATTTTTATGATCCTAAACCTCAATTAGAAATGCGTGGTGTTTCCTGCCTGGCCAAATTGCATATACTTGGCATTTAACATGAGGCGAATTTTCAAAACTCTTTCCTTCACGTAAGACTAAACCTCAACTACATAGAAAATTCCAGTTTGTCCTTACTAGTTAAAAGTCTGTCTACATAATATCTATGCCGAGGACACAAAGTAAATTGTGGCTTACATTGATCCAAAATTCTACCCACCCATGGGCTTCATAATTTTCAAAGATTAGACCAAAGCCCCAAAGAAAGACACAGTTCTTACCTTGACTTGTAACTTCTATGAGGAGGCTCAAAAGATTTAACACTCTGGCTCATTTATTTTCCATTAAAATCTCTTCTGCAGCCTCAGCAATTGGGCAGAACAAAGCAAAAACTTGATCTACAGACATGATACAAAATATCTGTATTAAATTACTCACACGGTAGTATCGTAATCGGGTGAATCCTTCCGGGTAAAGCGGGGTGAGAATCGACCTTGAGACCTCATTTTTACATAGTTTCTGCCATTTACACGGACTTGCCAATCGGTTTACACCCATACGGGCCTCACACAAAACATGTTATATGAACACAAATTCTCTTTTACCAAGACTTTGCAACAATACCCTCTTAGCATCAGTTATTTCTCCCTTCTTTGCCTAACGTCTCCAACTTCCTATCTTCCAAGCATTCAGATCTCGACCCCTTTACGTAATTCCATACATTTCGTTCAAATACATTACATACAAGCCAAAAGATAAGATCTCAATCGGTTTTTTGGTTGACTGTAATGTCTTCCAATATGTCGCCTTCAAGTGTTGAGTTTCCTCCTGTTACCAATTTATTCCTTTCTCGTTTTACTGTCATGTTATAATTTTCCCACAATTCTCCTTTACGGTTCACTTCTACCAGCAACAATTCAATCAGCAACTGTCAGTCCACAATAACTCTTTGTAGCTTCTATTTTCTTAAGTCTCTTCGCAATCCTTGATTAAAATACTAGGAGAAAACCAAGTAAAGCAAGCGTCAGGTAGATTC
>JASDQU010738305.1:4358-26663 GCA_032191745.1 Picea mariana
ACATACATAAACTGCTCATCATATTGGGATAATTAATAAGAGAGAAAATATAACACTATAGAAAATTTGTGTTCACATAAGAGAAGTCTATAGAAAAACAACATTCTTACATCATTCATAGACGGATTAATAGATTACTTGAAGTAGTTCAAAGCAAACTCACTATCAGAAAACAACATTTCTCTCCAACAAAATTGGCCCTAAGGGTTTATCAATATCATTTCAGAAAATAGTTCCCAAAAATTACAATTGTTGAAGAGCCCCTACAAAATGGTTCTCTTCCTTTACTTAAAGTGTCTTGAGTAACTGCCTATAGGGGTTTATTGAATTCTACAAGAAGTAGTTACATGTCTTTTCATCTTCCCCTTTCAACTATTTTGACATGTGTTCTAATAAGTACAAAATTTAGTATAGGTGATAAAAAGAAAAAATAGAAGGTGGTTGTGATTAAATTTGAATTGGTTGTTATGGCCCCTTCATTTGTATTTTTCCTTCAGGCAGAATTCCCAGACTTCATGTTGTCTTGAAATGGAGATAACTATGTGGAATAGTAGCGACTCCAAGGCAACCTCGTGAGCAATTTAATTCTGTGAGAGGGTCTTTAGGTCTCTTTTCAAGTTGACCATGAAGGCTTGGATCATGTTTTGTGTCTTGATTGGCTTCACAAGATGATCATACACTAGGTCTATTGTCACCCTAGTCACATCCCTGGCATCCATTTGCCTCTGCTTCATGTTCATCTTGACCTCTTCAAAACTCTACTCATCAGTCTTCATCTTCCTGAGTTCTTCAATATGGGGAAGTTTTCCTTTGTGTGATAAGATGTGCATTGCCTTGTGAAGTTAGTGTAGATCAGCAATGAATCCTTTATTTCCTTTTCCACCTTCTCACCAACTTGTTGGAAATTATCGAGAGAAGCATAATCAACCTTTCACTCCCATTTTGATATGAGGGGCAACTATGATGGGGCATCTGGGTTTTCAGCAATCCACCGCTGCACATCATTGAGACCTTCTCTGATGGTGGTGAACTCCATGTTCTTGGCTTGTGCTCTGCTATGATGAACCATAATTTTTGCTACTAACTATTGGAAAACTTGTAGATTCACATACATATCTTTTTCTATGTCGTGAAGCTCTATTATAAATTTCTGCTACAATAGTAGTCTTTTGTTGAGAGGTGGTGGGTTTGAATGTATCGGGAATGAGGTCTCTCTACTAAGAAAGCGCACAAATGTCATACAGAGAAATGTTTGCTTTGGTTTTCTTCAAGTCATCAATGATGTTGTATTCTAAAGAACGATTTTTAGATATGTTCAGGGTTTTGTTTGATTTTGAAGTACTAGGGTTACCACTGACCTATGCAGGATTACTTAGATTCTATGTAGTTGTGGGAGGACTTATCTTTCTAGGTGTAGGGGAAATTTTAGAAGGTAGAGGGGTGTTGGATACTTCCCCTTTATTGTGAAAGTTATATTCCTTGGGAGCATCTTTCAAGATTTGGGTGTCTCCTACATAAATTTCTTCAACATGTTCATCGTCAGAGTCTAAACACCAGTCCCATAAAAACATGGAAGATTCTTCAGTTGTTTCCTTTTCCTCAGTGGCTTCTTCATTTGTTTTTCATGGGTTTGGTCATTGGCATCTGCCTATTGATATAACAATTGATTGATGATCAGGGTCATGGATTTAATACATTGATTATAGGTATTTTTGGAATGGTTCATTTGGTGATAAGAACATAAATTATCCATGCCAAAGTCATTGATGTTTAACACAAGACCAGGGGTCTCTGGTGGCTAAGGTGGGTTATCGATTTTTTTAAAGAACGGTCAGAAAGGTTTCTTTTTGGAGGATCCTTCACCAACATTCTTCTTGAGATCTACCACTTAATTGGACAACTTCTTCACCAACTTGACTATGTTATCTAGGTCCTTGGGTTCCTTTTCAGGAGGCTTAGTCAAGAGTAAATATTTCTTTCCAGTTGACTTAGTTTCCTCAACTATAGCATGGTTGCTCAAAGAGAGAAATTATTTCTCCACCCCCTTGGATTATTCAAAGTTCATCGATAAAGTATCTTTACGATCTCATTTGACAAATATGCCTATGGAGGGGTGTAATTTCAAAGTGTAATATTCTATCATTAAGGCTTCAACAAGGGAAAAATCAACCGGGAACCTATTCAGTATGGTAGTAAAACGTTGATTGAAATCATTATCTTCTCCTTCTTCTCCATATTTAGAGATACTATTTATTTGAAAAGGGTTGCAGGGGTTTTCTCATCCCTAAACTCACTGAGGAAGGATTTCTTCAAATTACCCCAATTGGTTATGGATACAGTCAGAAGATTATATTACCACATAGAAGCATTATTCTTGAAAGTATCAGGGAAAATCCTACAAACCACATCTTCATGGAGGACATCAAGGAGTTTTATACAGGTGGATATCGGTGGCCACCCACCTTTTCCAACTGGCTCAAAACAGTTTTCTGACAATTTTGGTAATTTACTATTTTTAGTAGTTTTTAACTTCTGGGGCCATTTTGAGGGCCTAAATGAAGGTTTTATTGGATCTAGCTTCTCAATGATAGCTAAAGACTCTTATTGAGCCCCTAAAATTGTTATCCTCAATGGAACCTTTCCAACAAGCTATCATGTGCCCCAAACGGAGATAGTATTCCAAAGTTACGCCCCCGGGAAATTGATACCCCAAACTACCCAAAACGGGCTCCACAAAATTGTTGTCTTTTCATCTTTCGAGGTTAGGGTTTTGGATTTTATTTATGATAAAAAGGACTTTGGAGCCTCATTGTAAAAATCAACTTCTTGTGAATGTGAGTAGCAGACACCTCTCTTCTCAGAGATAAGTTGCCACCATTCTAGCGAGTCTTTCACTATGTATTTTTACAATCTTTGTACATTTTCGCTCATTAATAGAAAATTGTGTATTATTGTATCTTTCTGTTTATGGTTGCATATTTGATACATTTATGTTATATTATTGGATATCTGAGATATCTTTGTACATTGATTTATTATATCTTCGTTCTCATTTTGTGCCGAAAATCATATGGATCAGTGGTATCAGAGCAGGCTGCTCTTGATCATTTTTCAGTGCATGTCCCTGGTGTGGTTTGAGTATAAAAATTTGGGTCTCGAGCTTCTATCTCTTGAATACAATCACTCTTTCACATCCAAGAAGCTCTCCATGGAGGAAGAAAATAAAAACGACAGAGCGGATGATTCTATTAATATGTTGCTTGAGCAAGCTCTCACGCGACAGAGGGACGAAAGGATGGATAATTTTTCCCACATACTTCAACGCATGTCGATAAAAAAAGGAGTGTCTTCATCAATCGGCCACTTTGGAAGTACCTCTCCTTTCAAGGTACAAGTTAATTTTGATATTCCCATATTTGAAGGACAGATAGATGCAGATGCCTTAGAAAAATGGTTAAATATGCTAGAAGGTTATTTATTTGTTCATAATTTCTCCAACATGGAAAAGATCACCTTCACACTCCTTAAGGCTCTCCCACATGTCAAAAATTGGTGGGAAACTTAATGGGAGCAAAGTTCCACAGAGGATTCTGGAATATATGGGGTCGAGGCCACTTGGGATTTTTTTGTGGATGTGGTAAAGGAATAATATTACCATGTTGGAAACTATGAGGACCAGTACATGAGATGGACCAAACTATGACAAGAAAGGGGCCAAGCAGTTCTGGAGTTCACCAATACCTTCCATACCTTGCGCACCAGGATGGGTATCAAAGACTCTGAACGACATTTGGTTTTGAAATATCATGGGGCTCTACACAGATACATCCAAACTGAAATGGATTTTCTGAACATCTCATCACTCAGTTCTGCTTATCAATATGTTGTTAAAATTGAGCAAAAGTTTAAGCACCAGAAAAAATGGGAGTTCGGGTCTGAAAATCCGCAACAACCAAAGTATGATAAATACAATGCTAACAAACAGCATCCTGAAAACCATCCCAAGCCATAGGAAAAGAAGGGTCACGGAAAGACGAAGAAGGACACTAGAAAATGGCGTGATTTCCACAAAATCCCTTGGCACAATACTGATGAATGTCACTCAAAACAGTCATTGGTGGTCGAGATAAACGACAAGGAGCCAAACCCTGATTCAGAATTTGATTATGAAAATAATGATAGAAGACAAATCATCGACGCAGAACCCACTGCTATTGTCACGACTGTAGCAATTCAACCAAAAGAACCAACAGATTCTGAAGAGGGGGGACGCCTTTTTCATTCACAGATGTGGATGAAGGGGACCTCGCTGCATTTTATTGTTGATAGTGCAAGCCAAAATAACCTCATCTTAGCAGAGGTCATCAAACAATTGGGATTTTCAACAACACCACACCCGAAACCATACAACATTGGGTGGCTTCACCAAGGACGAGATATTTGTGTCAGCCAGCAATGTTGATTGTCATACGGCATCCAGCCCTTCAAGGACGAGGTATTATGTGGTTTTTCCCAGCTGTATTTTTGTGATGTTCTCTTGGGCTAGCCATATATGTGGAAGCGCCATGCTATTTATGAGTCTTAACCTTGTAGTGTCATTTTTACTATGGGGGTTCATCTCCACAGGATACTACAACATTCATCTTCTTCACAGTCAATTCAAAGTGTGAAAAAAAGAACACCATTGCAAACTCATTCCAAGCACCTTCTATCCAACAGAAGTAGGTCTACAAGATTGCAACAAAGTGTAAACATTCCTTCTTCACACAGGCATCTCATGTAGCCAAACTGGTTAAAAATGTCCAACCCTTCAAGCTACAGGTTCGTGATAACCTTCAACAAGCTAAGCAAAGCAATTTCTCCAACAAGGCAAGCATCTCATCAAGATGCAAATTCAGCAAATGATTTTACCTCTCCCCCAGACACTCAACGCAATGGATACCATTGCTTAATAAGGAGGTATGATTGATCCAAGTGTATATTGGTGGCCACCCACCTTTTCCATCTGGCTTAAAACAATTTTCTGGCAATTTTGGTATTGTACTATTTTTAGCAGTTTTTAACTTCCTGGGCCATTTTGAGGGCCTAAATGAAGTTTTTTTCTGGATTGATGTTCTCAATGATATCCAAAGGCTCTCAATGAGCCCCCAAAATGAATCTCCTCTACGATACCTTTCCAACGAGCTATCGTGCGCCCAAAATGGAGATAGTATTCCAAAGTTACGCCCCCCGGAAGTTGATACACCAAACTACCCAAAACGAGGTCAACACAAATTGTTGTCTTTTCGTCTTTCGGGGTTAGGGTTTTGGATTTTATTTATTATAAAAATGCCTTTGGAGCCTCATTGTAAAAATCATATTCTTGCAAATGCGAGTAGCGGACACATGTCTTCTCAAAGATAAGTTGTCACCATTCTACCGAGTCTTTCACTATGTATTCTTACAGTCTTTGTACATTTTCACTCATTAATAGAAAATTGTGTATTATTGTATCTCTGTGTTTATGGTTTCATCTCTGATACATTTTTGTTATATTATTGGGTATCTGAGATATCTCTGTACATTTCTTTATTTTATCTCCTCTCTCATTTCATGCCAAAAATAATCTGGATCAAAGTTGGATGACCAAATAAAAATTCTTGACGTGATCTTCCAGGGAATATGCTTTATATGGATCTAACTTCGAAATAAGACTTTATGTACATTTAGGCAGGTCATGCATTAGTCCAGGTAAGTTTAAGGCTCCTTGAGACATCCATACTTGGATAAAATTTCAATTTCTAGCCATGTCTTCTTCTTTATATTCAGAGTGTTCAGATTTAGAATGACGTTCAGAATTGGGAGGGGTAGGACCTAGAGGAGTATGAGGAATTTGATCCAACGGTTGGGGTATTTCTTGTAAGGAAACCTCAACCAATTATTCAATGGAGTTGAAAATAACATTGCATTGATTAATGGGTCTCCAAGTAGCTCTCATCCTGGGTAGTGTTGAAGCTACGGGTAAACATCCAAGTAATTTAGCCAATGAACAGGAAATCCACCAAGTTTCAACAAAATTTGCATTAGAGACAGTGTACCAAGTCTTAATATTGGTTTTGGGACTTCTGAAAATAGGACTTTCAAATGCAGGGTTAGAATATTCAAAGGTAATTTCCTACTCAGAAAGAGTACACAGTGGTTGTTAGTTGGTGGGAATGTTATCAGAGGTTTGACCATGTGAATATCGAGCATTATCGTTGGCCATACAATTCAAGCCCTCCTTCTAGCACCAATTCTATTGACACAAGATAAATTCCCTTTAACACGCAAGAGTACTTCCTGATACACTGTCCCAATTAGACTATGCACTATTTGGATTAGGAGACCCATCTGGATTCTAGCCCAGCTTTCATTATTGGGTTAGTGGGATGAATGAATCGTTATGAATGCAAGGGGAAATGCAGATGCAAACTAACTACTTGGAAAAATAAAATCCAATCTACCATATCCTAGCTAGAAGCAACTAAAGTAAATAATAAGAAGTTGTAAATGGAAGTAATCCTTGTGATAACTCCTTCTAGATAGTTGTTAAAGAGAAACAGGGTTAAATAACACATGCATATGAAAGAATAGCTAGATTAGGATATGATATGAAATCACATAGATAAAATGTTCATCATCTTAGGATAATTAATAAGAGAGAAAAGACAACATTGTAGGAAATTTTTATTCACATAAGAAAAGTCTATAGTGAAACAACATTCTTACAGCATTCACAGATAGCTTAACACTTTACTTGAAGTAGTTCAAAGAAAACTCACTATCAACAAACAATATCTCTCTATTGAAAAATTGGCCTTGAGGGATTCTCAATATTATTTCATAAAATAGTTCCTAGAAATTACAATTATTGAATATCCCCGGCAAAATGGGTCTATTCCTTTACTTATAGTGTCTTAAGTAACTTCCTATAGGGGTTTATTGAATTCTGCAAGAAACAGTTGCATGTATTTTAATCTTCCCCTTACAACTATTTTGGCATGTGTTCTAATAAGTACAAAATTGAGTATAGGTGACAAAAACACAAAATATAAGGTGGTTGCAAGTAAATTTGAATTGGTCGTTATGTCCCCTTCATTTGTCTTTGTCCTTCTGGTAAGCTTCCTAGACTTCATGTTGTCCCGAAATGGACACAACTCTATGGAATAGTAGCGACTCCAGGGCAACCTCTTGAGTAGTTGAATTTTGCAAGAGGTTCTTCATGTCTCTTTTCAAGTTGACCATGAAGTATTGGATCATGTTTTGTGTCCTAGAAGGATTCACGAGATGATCATCCATCAGGTCGCTATCACCCCAGTCACAGCCCTGGAATTCGTTTGCCTCTATTTCATGTTCAGCTCGACCTCTTAAAAACTATAGTCATCGATCTCCATCTTCTCTAGTTTTTCTATATGGGATAGTTTTCCTTTGTATGCTAAGATAGGTATCACCTTGTGAAGTTCAACATGAATCGATAGTGAATTAATTATATCCTCTTCCACCTTCTCCCTCGCTTGTTGGAAATTATCGAGAGCAACATAATCAACATTTCTCTCTCATTCTGGTATGCAGGTTACTTGTGACAGGGAATTTGGTTTCTTAGTGATCCACTGCTACATCTCATTGAGACCTTCTTTGATGGAAGTGAGCTCCACTTTCTTGGCTTTTTCTCTGCTATGTTGTGTTGTAATTTCTCTTGCTAACTATTGGAAAACTTACAAATTCGTATACATATCTATCTCCATGTCATTAAAATTTGTTCTAACTTTCTCGGTGCATACCGAAGAATATTGTTAAAAATAATTAAAAAGTACCTAGGCAAGTGTTTCTCATCACCTAGGCACCTAACGAGTGAAAACGTTCCTAATGTGAACCCTTCTCATTTAATTTGTGAGAGACAAATTAAAAGGTGACTTTTTGAGACTTAGGGAAAGTGGGTGAATAAAGTGATTTTATCTCCACCATTGATCTCGTCTAATCTCAACCGTTAGATGAGATGAATCTTGAGATTCCCTCATGAGGTCGACTAGGGAAGGAGGGCGCACCCATTCTTGGGTAGATGAAACATTTTGAGAGAGAAAGAGAGTAGGAATTCGAGTTTGAGAAAGAGACCATTTTTGTTGAGCTAGGGCACGCATTTCGAGGATGAAAACTAGCATGCATTTTGAGGCAAGAGGTACATCATTTATTGCGGGTCATACTGTACAAATTAAGAATCATGTGCAACATTAAATATGGCACAAAAATCGAGGTAGAGTATAGTTCATAATAAAGGTTGTACTGTATGGATTCGGGTTTCGTACAGCAGAAAAGAGGCACAAAAATCGAGGGAAAGTATAGCTGGGTGAACAGTCTGTACGACTGGTTTTCTTGCACAGAAATAGAGGAAAGTTTATTTGGTATTTTTTGGGTGGTTTTGGCATGTTTTCCAAGGCATACGTACGATATTTAATGCTCAAAGTTGAGTTGTAATAGTTGGCACAGATTTCGAGGCAATCATACAGTAAGAAGGAGGCACAAAAAACGAGGAGCAGACCTATACATGTGTGCAGGAAATTCTGGCATAAATTTTGAGGAGTTTGGCTCAGTTTCTGTGTGAAGACTTGGAATGATTTTTGAGATAATTTTGTCATTAAATTTATGAAGATGAATATGCTGTAAAATATTTTCTCTGAAGCTCTAAAATAATAAAAACTCCCTCTCTCACTAGTTTTTCCCTTGTGGGTTTTTTTAGGGTCGCTATTAGACCAAAAATATTTGTCTTATAATTTTATGAGTTATGTGTTGCTGATATAATTTTATTTCTGTGTTAAACGATGTTCAGAATCCTCATGTTTCAGTTCTGAAAATTTATTTTATGATGAGTTTAATTGGCTATCATAAAATTGGGTTTGGGCATTAAACATTGGTTGAAAAATCAGCGAGACTTGAAACTGCGTGGGGTATGAAATTTTACATGGTATCAGAGCTGAGTCAAAGAGAAGAAGAGATATTTCATCAAGTCAGAAAATTGGGACAACAGTTACTTCACCGGACAAAATTTTTCATTTTTCATTTTCAGCAGAAAGGGGTCAATGGCCATAGGTTTGAGGGTTGAGGACAGACTTGATGGGGCTGCAAACTTTGGTGCTTAGAAAGAGAGGATGATCTTGTTGTTGCAATAAAATGAGTTGTGGGATATTTTTGAGAACTCCACAACACATCATGTGGTTGTACCTACTGATGCTACTCTTCTTGCAGCATACACTAAGAAGAGTATCAAGGCTAAAAGGATTATTCTTGATGCCATCAAGGACCATTTGATTCCTCATTTGATGGGGAAGACAAATGACTATGAGATGTGGGAGTCTTTGACAAAGTTGTACTAGAGTACAAATGAAAACCGAAAGATGGTTTTGAGGGAAAAATTGAAGAGCATTAAAATGACCAAGGCTGAAAATCTGGTCACATATCTTACCAGGTTGACACAGGTGAGATATGAGCTTGGAGTTGTGGGGGAGGCCATAGTTGACAGTGAGCTTGTGAGGACAACATTGAATGGAGTTTCCAAACAATGGGTTTTTTTTGTTGAGGGCATTGTGGATAGGGAGAAGCTTCCCAATTGGGAACGTCTTTGGGATGACTTTGTTCAGGAGGACACCTGGAGAGGTTATGTACATGGCAGTTCATCTACAGGTCATGATGAGGAGGATTTGGCTCTTGCTGCCAACAGCAAGAAGAAGTTAAAAAAGGGTCCTAAGGGAGGAAAAAAACCAAAGGGTGAAGGGAAGAAGGACATGAGCAAAGTCAAGTGCTTTGCATGCCACAAGTTTGGGCGCTATGCAGGTCAGTGTTCGAACAAGAAGAAAAAACAAACAATAGCTTCAGCAGTGGTGTAGGAGTTATCTACCAAGTTTGATAAGGATTTTTCCTTATTTGTGTTCCTTTCCACGAGGACCACTCATTCTGATATGTGGTATATTGACAGTGGTACCTCCATCCATATGACAGGGGTTTGTGAGCACTTGACAAATCTTACTCAGATTGGTGAAGTTGAGGTGGTGCTTGGAGATGACCGAGTGGTCAAGGCAGTTGGTTGTGGGAATGTATAATTTCAAAGGGAGTCTTTGCCTCCCATGTTGTTGAGAGAGGTCCTATATGTTTTGGGCTTGAAGAAGAACTTAGTTTCATTCTTTTCTATTGAGGAGAGGGGCTATGAGGTGTTGTTCTGTGATGGGCAGGGGCTCCTTTTCCCCAAGGGGTCCAGTATCACTTCGGCCAAAGTGATTGGGACTCGACATGACAAGTTGTATAAGCTCATGTTTCAGCGAGCAAGAGAATTATTTCATTCTACCAAAAGCAGTGATCTATGTGAGCTATGGCACAGGAGGATGGCACATTTGCACCATGGGGCTTTGAGTATACTGAGGGAGATTGTGACATGAGTTCCATATTTCAGTACAAAGCACCAAGAGTTTTGTAAGGGGTGTGCTTTGGGAAAGTACACCAAGACTTATTTTCCTAGCAGTGACAGTAGAGCAGCAGGTATCCTTGATCTTATTCATTCTGATGTATGTAGCTCGATGTCTTCGACATCATTGACTGGTTGTTTATACTATGTTATATTCATCTATGACTTCTCACGGAAGTCTTGGATTTTCTTCATGAAGACCAAAGGATAGGTCTTCAGTCGGTTCCAAGAGTTCAAAGATCTTGTGGAGAACCAGACTAGGAAGAAAATCAGAGTTCTGAGGATAGACAATGGGGGTGAGTATACCTACAAGGAGTTCATGTACTTTTGTGCATGAGAGGGCATCAGGAGAGAGTGTATTGTTCCTTACAAACCACAATAGAATGGGGTTACTAGGAGGAAGAACAGGGAAATAGTTGGGGTTGCGAGAGCCATGCTACATGATCAAGGGCTACCACTATTTCTTTGGGTTGAGGCATGCTACACTATAGTTTATCTGCAGAACAGGAATCCACACAGGGAAGTGGGGAGTATGACTCCTGAGGAGGATTTTTCTGGGAAGAAGCCTGAGGTGGGGCACTTTCAGATTTTTGGGTGCATCACATATTCACGTGTCCCTTATGAGAAGAGGACAAATCTAGAACCCACGGTAGAGAGAGGGATATGTGTTGGGTATAGAGAGACTTCAAAGGCTTTCTACATATACATTCCTTCTTTGAGGAAGACAGTTTTGAGGAGGGATGTGAGATTTGAGGAGGAAGGAGCCTTTAGGAAGTCATGAGGGACAGAGAGGGGTGAGAAGTCATCACCTTAGATTCAGGTGATTCCACAGTAGACTTCAGTGACACGGATTTCGGGGCCACCAGTTTCGGTGACGACTGGTCCACAAGTGACAAGGCCACAGATGTCAGGATTGTAGGTTACTGGTCCACAGATTTAAGGATCGGGTACTCCAAAGTCTAGTTCAGGATCACAGTCTTTAGTATATGGGGTTGAGCAAGGAGATTCCCCTCCATGGGACACTACTTCAAAGAGGAAGAATCCCAAGTGGGTTCAGGATACTTTGAAGGAGGCATAGGGTTCAATGGGGAATCCTAGGTAGGCAGTGAGGGATAGCAAACCTCCCGAGAGGTTTTGCAGCTACATCGTGATGGTGAGAAGTATTCAAGATTCTGAGCCTTCCACTTTTGAGGAGGCTACTGGTAGACAAGTTTGGAGAGATGCCATGATGGAAGAGTACAATTCCATCATGAAGAATGATGTTTCGAAATTTGTTCCTAGACTTGAGGGGAAGTCAGTGGTGACTTATAAGTGGATCTATAAACTCAAGCATGTTACAGATGGAAGCATTTAGAATTACAAAGCTCGCTTTGTAGCTCGGGGGTTCTCACAGGTTGAGGGAGTTTATTATGATGAGACCTTCACACCAGTAGCTATATATACCTCGATCAGGTCAGTGATTTCTATTGCATCAGAGATGGGTTGGAAGATCCACCAGATGGATGTGAAGACCTCATTTCCGAATGGTATTATACATGAGGAGGTATATATTGAGCATCCTTTGGTATTTGAGGTGCATGGGATATATTATCATGTGTGTAGACTGAAGAAGACATTGTATGGGCTAAAACAAGCTCCCAGATCTTGGTATTCGAGGATTGATGCCTATTTACAACAGTTGGACTTTGAGAAGAGTGAGGCGGATCCCAACCTATAATTCATTGTGGTTGGAGAGGATCCTCTCATTCTCTTGCTATATGTGGATGATCTTTTCATTACAAGGGCAGAGAGACTCATCACTAGCTGCAAGGAGATCCTTGCTTCAGAGTTTGAGATGACTAATATTGGACTGATGCACTATTTTTTGGGATTGGAGGTTTTGCAAGAGACTGAACACATATTCCTAGGACAGGGGAAGTATGTTTGTAATATTCTGAGGAGATTTCAGATGGAGGATTGTAGGCCCATGACCACTCCCATGATTACCAACTGGAAGAAGCTTCATGCTTCTGAGTCATAGTTGGTGGATTCCACTTTGTATCGTAAGTTGATCGGGTCTTTGATGTATTTGGTCAATACCAGGCTAGATATTTGTTTTGTTGTCAACACTCTCAGTCAGTTCATGGTGGAGCCTAGGAGAGTGCATTGGGTGGCAGCAAAACATGTGCTCGGGTATCTTTGTGGTACAGTAAATTATGGTCTGGACTATCAGAGAGGATATGGAGTTCGTATGGTTGGCTATATAGATTCAGATTGGGCAGGATGTGTTAGTGACCGGAAGAGTACTTCAGGGTGTTGTTTCGGATTGGGCTCAGCAGTTGTCTCTTAGTTTAGTCGAAAGCAAAATTTAGTGGCATTGAGTTCCGTAGAGGCTGATTATATGGCTTCCAGTCAAGCCAGTTGTGAGGCCCTTTGGCTTCGCAAGTTGTTGGTGGGATTGTTTGGTGTGCAGTTGAGGCCTACATTGATTTACTGTGATAATCGGAGTTGCATTAAACTCTCGGAGAATCCAGTATTTCATGACAGGACTAAGCATATCGATATTTGTTATCACTTCATCTATGACTATGTTCAAAGAGGAGCAGTGGAGCTGCAATACATATATACAGATGAGCAGGTTGTAGACATACTCACCAAAGCATTGGGAAAAGGAAAGTTTGTATTTTTCAAGGACAAGCTTGGAGTGGCGAGTAATACTTTCCTCAGTAAGAGGGAGTGTTAAAAATAATTAAAATTACCTAGGCAAGTGTTTCTCATCACCTAGATGCCTAAGGGGTGAGAAAGTGCCTAATGTGGACCCTAGTCATTTAATTTGTGAGAGACAAATTAAAAGGTGACTTTTTGAGACTTAGGGAAAGTGGGTGAATAAAGTGATTTTATCTCCATCGTTGATCTCGTCTAATCTCAATCGTTATATGAGATGACTCTTGAGATTCCCTCATGAGGTCGACTAGGGTAGGAGGTCACACCCATTCTTGGGTAGATGAAACATATTGAGAGAGAAAGAGAGAAGAAATTCGAGTTTGAGAAAGAGGCCATTTTTGCAAATCTAGGGCATGCATTTTGAGGATGAAAACTAGCACGCATTTTGAGGCAAGAGGTACAACATTTATTGCAGGTCGTATTGTATGGATTGATCAAGTCGTACATCATTAAAGTTGGCATAGAAATCGAGGTAGAGTACAGTTCATAATAGAGGCCGCATTGTATGGATTTGGGTTTCATACAGCAGGAAAGAGGCACAAAAATCGAGGGAAAGTACAGTTGGGTGAACAGTCTGTACTGTACGGATTTGTACGGTATGTACGACTGGTTTTCTTGCATAGAAATCGAGGAAAGTTTGTGTGGTATTTTCTAGGTGGTTTTGGCACATTTTCCAAGGTGGTTGTACATCATTTAATGCTCATAGTTGATTTGTAACAGTTGGCACATATTTCAAGGCATTCGTACAACAAGGAGGCATAGAAAACAAGGAGCAGAATTGTACTTGTGTGCATGAAATTTTGGCATGAATTTTGAGGAGTTTGGCTCAGTTTCTGTGTGAAGACTTGGCACAGTTTTTGAGATAAGTTTGTCATTAAATTTCTGAAGATGAATATGTTGTAAAATATTTTCTCTGGAGCTCTGAAACAATAAAAACTCCCTCTCTCACTGGTTTTCCCCTTGTGGGCTTTTCCAAGGTCGTTGTTATACCAAAAATATTTGTGTTATAATTTTATGAGTTATGTGTTGTTGATATAATTTTATTTATGTGTTAAACGATGTTCAGAATCCTCATGTTTCAGTTTTGAAAAATTATTTTATGTTGAGTTTAATTGGTTGTCATAAAACTGGGTTTGGGCATTAAACATTGGCTGAAAAATCAATGAGACTTGAAACTGGGTGGGGTCTGAAATTTTAGAAATATTTCTTGAAGAATTTTGTCAGCACAAATCATGGCAACCGGGGCAGAAAAAATAAGTGGAGGCATGATGGTTTCTTCTGATTCCTTGACTCTTTATTTTAGCCGAATATTTTCTTCTTCCATATTAGCTATTAAAAAGTTCAATATGTCCCCTATGACCCTGTGAATTGACGAAAATTTTGATGGAAACATGTTTCAGGTATCGATGGTAGACTGTGATTTTCCCCTCTTACTCTTTGAGGTCCTTTCAAAAACCATTTTATTTGAATCTTTGTCAAATGAGGCATTATGTATAGAAAATATTTCTTCATCGAAAAATATTTCATCCTCGACAGCGATTGTAGAAACATGATGTACATTTCCCTGAGCATGTTCTTCCTTGTTTGGGAAGTGGATATTTTTTATATGAACATCCAGGTCCATGTCATTCAACATGATATCATTTTCAGGTGTGTCTGGTTCTCCTCCCCCTTGATATGAATTATTTAATTATTAGCTTATGGGGGTTTTCTAAGTTTCCTTAAGGAGGGTTTCTTTCTTCGTCATCTCCTTAATTGTTACTCAGGGTTTTTGTTTGTTGGGTAGCTCCAGGATAATGGTTTACCTTAGGTAAAACGCTTCTGCAGGAAATGGCGAGTGATTAAGAATTATTTTCATAGGAGGGTTTCCTCTCTCTTTGTGATGCTCTTTTCTACTTACAATGGTCTCTATATCGCCATCATTTCTATCAATCTATAGAACATGGGGGTCATGACAATCACCCTCTTCTTATCCCAATATAAGTGCATTGATAAGTACAGGTCTTAGCCCAACTGATATTGTGTGGTTATAAAAAAAGGTGATCAGGCTCAAACCCTTTCATATGTTCTACAAATTTCATGTTAAATTGGTCAAAATAGGAAGCATACTCGTCAATCTTGGAAATTCCTCTCAAAATAATTTCTCCAACCTTCCGCGGTAGGGGGATAAACTATTTTTTCCTTTTTTCATAAAATGTATGAAACCCGAATTTGTATTGTCTCACCACCCCTATGAAAAATAATTTATCAGGCACATAATAGGGAATAAATATAGGTTTGTCGTGAGAACAAAAAAATCTTGATGATGTTATAATCATCCATTTTTTCGAGAACTCCCTTTCCATTCAGAAAAGTCGATGCTTCCAAAGAAATCCTAGAAGTATCATCTCCAAAGAGTAATTTCTTGAATTGAGACATGAAATTATTATATACCTCATAAAAATAATGGCCAACCTTCTACCTCCATGGAGCTTGATACAACATAGTTACAGGGTCCACCTTTGAGTTTATGCTAAGTGCCTAAATATATCTGAAGATAAATCTCAAAATAAACCCACAATATCAACAAGAATAATCCAAATATTGAACACAATAAATAGTCAAAACCCTTGAGGTAGGGTAACACTATATAATAATCCTTAAGGAAGGATGACACTCCTCAAGAAATGCTTGATACATTCACAATATTCTTCACTATATTTCATTACATTGCTTACATTCTTTATATATCTCTCTCTATCTCCTAGGAACCTTCTAGAGAGCCTTCTCACATTTATTACATCTAACTACCATAGTGGGCCTTTATTATTATAGTGAACCTAGTCCACCTTACATTGAATGACCACATTCTCATATATTAAATGACTTCCACTAATAATACATAACCACATTCCCATTGGGTACATTCATAGGTACCCTTTATTACCTCCCTAGGTATACTACATCTCATCCCCTTTCACATGTTTCTTCCCCGAAACACGAGAAGAAACCATAGTGGGTCTGTATTAATATAGTGGACCTAGTCCACCTTACATTGAATGACCACATTCTCATATATTAAATGAATTCCACTAATAATACATAGCCACATTCCCATTGAGTACCTCCCTAGTTACCCCATATTACCTCCCTAGGTATAATACAGCCTACCCTTTTCCCGATACTTAAACCTTTGAAAACATAACAATATGTGATAGCGAAAATCAAATAGGATGTCATATAGAATTTATTTTCAATTTTAAAATTCATCAACTGCACAGTAACCTCATTTGATATAATATTTTCCCAGTCGAAGATTGCATTCTCATGGACCGTGAAATGCAAGATGTATAATGCCAACTGACAAATAGTAGTTGTAGAGTCTTGACCAGCAACTCTAGTAAACTAGCAAACAATTTATTTATAAGGGTCCTTCAAATAACTCACATGAATCTTGGACATGTCTTCTAGAATTGAGGCAGGATCCTGTAGATATTCTTGCAAGAGTTTAATTCCATTGTTTTTTCCCTTCAAAAAATTTATGGCCTCTTCTCCTTTGTAAACCAAGTTCGGCACTGGAAATTTTAACATCTTCTTAAAAACTGAAGGCGCCAATGAAACAGGGGAGTCTCTTTGAAATGGGATGGTTCTTTTGTTTTGGAAAAAAATTTCAATGCACCAAGTAATGATATATTTACATCAGAAAACCTATGAAGCGTAACCAACGAGAGCTATTACTTATGTCCACACCTTATTATTGTCTCTTTCTGGCAATGTTGAATAATATTGATAAGACCTGGACCAATGGTAATTTTGGTCTTATCTAGCAAAAAAGTTCAAAGTATCCCTGCAGAAATGTTTTTTTCTCATGGCCATCTTTAGAAAATTGGAAAACTTTTTCATAATACCAATTAGCACCGTAAAATGACCCTTAAGTTAGATTTTCTTGGTGAAATCATTAATTTGAAATAAATGTAAGTCGCCTCGATATAAACATCATTAATTAACATCATTTTCATAAATGAATTTAGTAGTTGAGTT
This sequence comes from Picea mariana, assembly GCA_032191745.1. Taxonomy (NCBI): domain Eukaryota; kingdom Viridiplantae; phylum Streptophyta; class Pinopsida; order Pinales; family Pinaceae; genus Picea; species Picea mariana. Next base: position 21,550 of record JASDQU010738305.1, read on the forward strand.
TGTAAAAATAGCATTGAATGTGACTCGAGAAATGTTAAAGAAGGGGACACATCATAGCGGGGAGTTGGAGTGGAAGTTTTTAAATGAAAATGCAATTTCGCGAGTTCGTGAGTCTAAGATGAGTAAAACGACTAAGTATCGATATTTGTAGGATGACTTGTGAGAGGTAGAAAATTAATCAAGTGCAAGTCTGTGAATCTACGATAGGAAAAATAAACCAAGTGTTGAACCGGATGAAAAAATAAAAAATAAAAGGAAATAAAAACAAGTCTGTGAGTATGATGGAAATGGCTAAGTATGGTAAGCATGATAAAATAAAGAGAGGGATGAAGGAGGTGTATGATAGATGTCCAAGAAATTTTAAGGGAGGAGAAAAGACATGAAAGGAAAATGACAGGAAATAATGGAAAACATATGGCATTCAACTATTGGCTCCAACTGTGGGATGAAAACCCCCTTGCGGGTTGTCAAGGATCCAAAATCTCAAGACCAGATGTCTTATTTGTTGGGAAATGGAGTCGAAATGGTAAGAATATACAAAACAAAAATAAAAATTATGTACAAAGAGAAGAGAGAATCTCAAGCGAAGAAACTTTTCAAGTGTTGCTCATTGACAGGAAACATCAACATCTTACCCTTCATATCTTTCAGCATATATGAGTTGAAACCCAGAATTTTCTCAATAATATTTAAGGCCCAATCCAAATTTCTTCGAACTTCATATGCATTGACAACTTATCTTTTTCCTTGTTCCAGAGTAACACCAATTCACCTTTCTGAAAATTCTTAATTGTTGTGCTTTGATCAAAATATTTTTTAACATTTTGTTGCCTCTGTGATATTTTCTTCAAAGCATCATTTCTTTCTTCCTCAAATTTCAATAATTGATTCAATATCTTATGCAAAGGGGTAGTATTCATTGTTTCCTCAACGTTTATTGCATAAGTCAAAGCATTCAATTCAAGGTTGAGTGGCATGTTTGCTTCCTTTCCATAAACCAATACATAAGGGGAGATTCCAGTGTTGTCTTTTAGTGTCATCCATCTTTCCCACAGAGCATCTATCAACTTCAAATTCCAATTTTTCTAATTTTGGTCATTTGTCTTCTTCAGGATATGGATCAATGTCTTGTTTGTAGATTCAGCAATCCCATTTCCTTGTGGATAGTAATACAATAATTTCCCCATTATAATTCCATATTCTCCACAAAAGATTTTTAAATTTGATCCAATGAATATTGAGCCATTGTATGGGATAAACTTCTCTGGTACTCCAAATCTTGACAAAATTTTATCTTTAAGAAATTTTATCAACTCCTCAGAATCAACCTTTTCCAGTGCCACTGCTTCCTACCATTCTGTGAAGTAGTTTGTGGCAATGAGAATATACATATTCCCTTTGCTTGATTTTATATTTATTGGCCCAATGACATCCAACCCCCATTGTACGAATGGTTCTTCTGCCAATATAGGTTGCAAAGGAATTGTAGACATCTTCATCTTTCCTGGGAATTTTTGACAGGAAAGGCATCTTCTCACCCTTGCATATGAATCCTTGAAAATTGATGGCCAACAATATCTTGCCCTTATTATCTTATGCATTGTAGTAGTTGGTGCAAAATGTCCTCCACATATGCCTTCATGAAATTCCTTTATCAGTTCTTGGGCCTTCTTCTCATCTACACATCTCAATAGCATGACATCATAGTTTCTTCTAAATAATATCTCAGCAACCAACACATACGAATTCAATTTCATCTTCAAATCTCTTCTTTCCTTTGGAGTCATTGTGATAGGAAATTTCCCAGATCCTAAATAAAAGGCAATAGATATAGATTTTCCAAGTGAAATTGAAACTGCTCCATTTAAGGCGTCACTATCCGCAATGAGTTTACACAATCCTTTCCCTTTGACTGCCTTCAAAGGCTTGATTTCAACATCATACTCATGAATTTTGTCTATCCAATTCACCCACTTTCCTTCTCTTAATTGTTGATTCAAGAGAATTTTCACTGTTGAATATGGAACATATGATATCACAGGAGAATTCAAAATGTAATTTTGGAAATTCCAAATATTTTACCTCATAGTCATGGAGAGTTTTAATCATAAAAAATTTATCGGTAATTCTTCACCTTTAGCATTTCTCTGTGTGAGGACTGAGGCCACAACACTTTCTATAGCAAAGGAATATATGATAAAATATCTTGTAAAATATGGACTAATGAGTATAGGCACAGTAGTGATTGCTCGTTTGATATTGTTGAAGGCATTCTGAGTATCTAAAGTCCACTCAAATATTTGATCATTTTTTAACAATAAATTGATCGGTTTGAAAATACTCGCATAATCAGGAACAAATCTTCTCACAAAGTTTATTTTCCCAAAAAATGATTGTACCCATTTCTTTGAAGATGGAAGATTGAATTCATTGATGGCCTTGATTCTTTCCAGGTCAATGAAAATTCCTTCTTTGCTGACAATGTGTCCCAAAAAATTCCCTTCAGATACAACAAACAAACATTTCTTTAGATTCAAAGAGACCCCATATAACCTACACCTTTCAAAAACTTGTCTCAAATGATGAATATGTTCTTCTCCCACTTTTGAATGGACAGTTAGATATGTTAGGATATTTAGACACTTAGGAATTAGTTAAGATCTACTTGGTCGAATGTGTTATTAGGTAAAAGTGTGTTTCTTAGCGTGTTTCTTTAGTACGCATTAGTATGCATTTGTAGTTAGGAAATCTGACAGTCACGATATGTTCCCGACATAGAGTGATCTCACGATTCATATTCTCTTCGATCTTAATGGCCATTGATTTGTGGCTTAGCACCCGATTGGTCCATGATATCTATTTAAAGAGCATGGAGGGTCATTTTTCGATGATCAATTGTGATAAACTCTCTTGTAAAATCTCAATGTAATATTTTTCGTTTGCATTAACAAACTGCTCCAAGTGGCCGCATTAGTTGGGGCTGTGGATGTTTCCCCGTAGGGGTTTTACCACGTCAAAAAATCGGTGTGTTGATATTTGATTTGGTTGTGTGATTTTTTACTAAATGTGTTCGTCCTCTGTTGGAATACCTGTGTAGTCGAACATGGTATCAGAGCATGTTTGAATACTCGCTCCTGGTGTAGATCGAGATCGTAAAGTCAAGTTGCCTCATCTCTATTTGCTGCCATTTATGTACATTCATGGGCTAAGAGGATTGTTCCATTACATCTGAAGCACTCTTTTCAGTTAGGAACACTTTTCGTTTCACTCGAAAAGGTTTATGTTTTCCCAAGATACAACCATTTCAGTCAGATTTGGAGGCATAAAGCCTAGATACGCCATTTTTAAATTTGTTTAGAGTATTATTTTGGTTTTATTTAGGTTTTATATTATTTGCTTATGGGATGCTAATATTTTAGATCTGCATATTATCTTTGCCTCGTTCCCTATACGATCTCATAAAATCAGAAACAGATAGGAAAAGGTGCATTTTCTGGGTAAGGTAACCAAGATCTGTCATCGAGAAGCGAAAAAAATTTCTTGTGTGAAAAGAGTTTTTTTTTAGTACGTTCTCCAAGGTCATCAACAACAAAAACAACAACAACAATCCTCTTGCTAAACAATACAATATGTTTTGCTAGACTATTTGGTTAAAATTTGACTTATTAAGAGGTTTTGAGTTCAAGTCTCTTTTTTTGTTACATTTTTTGAAAACGTTCATGCTCAATTGTAAAGTGTATTTCACTTCAAGTATAAAAGTGAATCCCTATAAGTAGATTTAATATTTTATTTTAAAGTTATTTATTTTGCATGCGGCTTTTATTTCATCAAGTTACTTCATTTTAAAAGTGATCCCCACTTCTTTTTATAAAAGTGGGTCACTTCATAAAGCAACTTACACCACCACGTGGTCATTTGGTTATTATTTATGCCTTTTTTTAAAAGGGCATAACTTTCACATCTGAAGTCCATTTTTAGTGTCATTTTTTTTTAAACCACCTAATTTTTTTAGATCTTTCCATACAGATCATCAGTTTCAGTTTTTAAATCCATATTATCTACATATTTAATATGACTTCTTCCAGTAATCTTTTGCTTACTAGCACCAACTACTTCCAATGGAAATCTCATATGGCGGATTTATTAAGAAGTAAATGCTTGTACCGGATTACCTTGGGAAAGGAAAAAGAACTCATTGATGCTGATAAGAAATTTGAATGGGCTAATAGGAGTGACGAAGCACATGGACTAATCGGAATGTCCATCTCTCACGATTTAAGGTTCTACCTTAAAGAAATTGATGACCCCGTTGAAGCTTGGGAAAAGATTGAATCTGTGTTAGGTAAACTCAATATTATTCGAGCACAACAGTTACAAAATCAAGTACTAAATTTAATTCCAAGTGGTTTTCTTGTATTGGATACTATCTATCTAAGTTTAAAACACTCATAATTTTATGTGAAGAATGTGAGATAAAGATGGAAGAAGAGCGTTGCATCTATATTATTATTTCTAATCTAGGTAGTGCATATTATGTGTTTGTATCTACCTTTTATGCCATGAGAGAGGCTCTAGGGAAAGCTTATCAAAAACCCACTCTTGATTCCTTTTGTGCTGCTTTGATTAGAGAGGAAGATAAGAATATACAACTTGGAGTGATCAGCACTGCAAGTACCTCCAACAAAGCCTTAGTCGCCCAGCAGAAATATAAACCCAAGAATCCCAAGATGAAACATCCTCGCTACAACAACAAGCAACATAAGGGTCCCAAACCCACTTAGACAACTTCTTCTCATAATGGTGACAAAGGAGCAAAATATAAAAATAATAAGATTGGCATACATTGCAACTTTTGTGATAAAGATGGTCATGATGAGTCCAAATGTTTCAAGAAGATGACAGCTTTAGAAGCAGCAATGAAGAAGCACAACATCAATATTGATTCTACTTCTTCTTCTCATGGACATGCACTTTCTGCTTATGGTTTCTCCATCAATACAGCTTCTACTTCTTATTCTGATGAGTGGCTTATTGATTATGGAGCATCTTATCATATGGCTAAGGATAAAGACATATTTTCTTCTCTAAATGAATGTAACACCAAGAAAATATTT
>JASDQU010738305.1:26766-38392 GCA_032191745.1 Picea mariana
TCTTCAACGGAACTGATCCACTAATGGTTGCCTTCTAGATAGATTATCCCATTATCTTCAAATACACTCTCATCTCTATTCTCCAAGTAGAATAGTTTTCCTCATCAAGGATTGGTATTTCATCATCCATTTATGTGTCTATGGATCTCCTTCAAGCTTGCTAAGGATTGTAGTGAAGGCCCACTCTGAAACCAATTTATCATTCTCTTCTGTCTCTCACTGTCCAAACTAACCACCAGCCAGTCACAATACATCCAAGATCTCCAATAGTCTACTCATGCTCTACAACCTATCAATATGAATGCTATCCCAATCATGTATAAACAACTAGTATACCATAGCAATCATGTCACCACTGAATCACAAGAGTACTGCTCATTCCATCAACCAACATAGACCACATCACAGTAGACATACCAAGAATTCCCTAAGCATTCACAACACAACAAGCTATATTATCCATCAAGACAATAATGTAATCATACCAGTGTCTCAGTGATAGATCTGAGCCCATAGAATGCAAATCTGGAACCTGCTTCAGTCTTCAACAACTTGTCATCATCTCAACCATAAATCTCCATGATTTTATCCACTGTATGCTCCATGTACACAGACATCCCATGTACTGTATGCACCTTGTACACAGACAGCTCACGTATACGCACCCTATACACAGTCAACCTGCATACGCACCAGAAAATAGGGTTTTTCTATAATTTCGAGAATTTCACCGTCATGATCTTAGACTTGCCGAAAATTCAATGCGTCCATGAGATCATCCCGATCTCGTCTCTCTTAGAATATATCTTCAATCATGCTCAAGAGATCCACACCAAAAATTCTCTCACAAGAAGCAATACTCCAAAAGATATTCTCACAAGAAGCTCTCCATTGATCCACAAAAAGGATGATTTGCAAGAGTCCATAGCTATATTATTTATAATTTCATCCTATAGGTCACTTAACCCATTTCTAGGTCACTTAACTCATTTTCCTTATTTTAGGGTTAACCACTTTCCATAAATAGAAAGTTCTCCATTACTTTTTCATTTAAATATTCCTTCTTGATTTTGTCATCTCACTTTATCATTTAAATAATCTTTCTTGATTTTGCCACTTCTCTTTATTATTTAAATAATCCACCTTGACTTTGTCACTTTACTTTATCATTTAAATAATGATTTCTTCTTTTCAAGCACTTAAACTTCTTTGACCTTGTGGGCTTCAAGCCAACATGTGAGGGTCCTCCAACTTCGTAAGGCCATAACTCTCAAACCATGAGGAGTTATGTGACATTCCACATACCACCGAAAATGGTATGACAAGCACTATCCATCTAGGATATTTTCACCAACAAATTCATTAATCTTCATCTCATTATTCCACATACAAGCATGGGTCCTCCAACCATTCTTCTAGGATAACTCAATCCACAATGTGTCTTCCCATGAGGGATTTCACCATAAGGGGACCACTTTGGAGTTCATCCATTTGTGCACCTTATCAACCATGATAAGACTATAATGATTCATCTTTGCATCAATCCACCACTGCATCATTCTACCAGAAGAAAATTCATTATTTGGACCATATCATTTTAGAGGAAGGGATAAAAGTAGATCCAAAAAGATAAGGGCCATTAAAGGATGGACAACACCAAGGAATGTATCAGAGGTGAGATCATTCATGGGCCTTCTAGTTTACTATAGGAGATTCATTGAATGATTCTCAAATATTTCACACCCAATCACTTCCTTGTAGAACAAGGGTGTGAAGTTTCAGTGGACATCCAATTGTGAGAGAAGTTTCCAACACTTGAAGTATTTATTGACAAATGATCCAATATTAAGAATTGTTGATCCAAATGAAGACTTCATTGTATGCATTGATGCATTTAAAGGGGGACATGGGGGATTTCTTAATTAGAATGGGCATGTGGTATGTTATGAATAGGGAAATTAAAGGAGCATGAAAAACACTATGCTACTTATGATTTGGAATCGGTATCCATAGTGCATGCCTTGAAGATGTGGAAGCACTACCTCATGGTAAAAATATTTGAGTTGAGGACAGATCATAGTGTTCTAAAATATTTATTTGTACAACCAATTCTAATTGCCAGGAAAAGTAGGTGGTTGGAATTCCTCAGCGAGTATGACTTTGATATAAATAATACAGAGGGTGAAGAGAAAAAAGTAGTGGATGCACTCAACAAAAGAGTGCATGAGATGCATGCTACAACCATTAGCATGTATAGATCAGATTTGAAAGATAGAATTTTAGAGGCTGCAAAATCATACCTACGGCATATGGAAATAAAGACAAAATTACAACAAGATAATTTACAGTAGAAAATTGAAGTGTGCACATTTTATAATGTATTGCACACATGTGTAAGTGTGTGAGGATTGCTCACTAAAGGGAGGGTGCACACCATCCTGAGTTTGTGTACAATGGAGTAAGTGTGTGGTTTTGGGGCCAAAATTCCTTTGTGTATATGCATTTTGAGGCCATAGTGTTTGTGCGGTCATTAGGATGGAGAGCCAGATGTTAAATGTCTAGTGAGCCATCATTGTAATATGTAATCACATGCAAATATTAATGAAAACACATCATTGTTGCAGAACAACCATGTAAAAGAGTATGGGGAGCTAAACTCCACTAAATAGGGAAAGGAGGCTAATATTTAAGGATAATGGGCTAAGCTATAGGGGCTTAAGCCCAAAGAAATATTATATTAATAATTCCTTAAAGTATAAAGTATGGACAATTATTTTATTCTAAGCTCTAAAGATGGGGAAAAGTGGGCCCAAGGTAGTTCTCAACATAACAAGTGTCAAGTTGGGAACATGCATACATATAGTTTGGACTTAGTTCATTTTCCTTTCATGTAATCATCATTCATTCACTCACTCAGTTGTTATTGGTACCCTATTGTTACTATACCTATACATGTACATGTACCTTGGTTAGCTTTGGAGTTGGATTGAAGAAGTAGGTTGTCAAGCCCGTAGGAGATTGAAGAGGTGGGTTGTTAGGCCCATGAGAAATTCTCTCCAAGTGAGAGAAATATTGGGAATTGATTCCCTAGGTGCCAAACTATAGCTACAAGGATCTGAGACTTCCTCTCCATCCTGTTGTTGAAACCCCGGAAAGGAAGTGGTGTATCCAAGGGACTGTTGAGCGGAGAAGGGGCACACTTCCTGGGGTGGGACAAACATGTGGGGAATGTGGGATTGTATGTTGTTAGTTTGCGTTGGTGCATGTGACTGACTTTTCTTGTTGTCTGAGATTCCTTAGTCTAGTTAGGAATTATTTACCTAGGTGGAGTTTAGTCCCAGCTCGGGGGTGACCCACTGCTGAGAGTTATGAGCAGTTTGGTCTAAGGTTGGGAGGAACGTGGAAGGTCTGAACACAGTTAATGTTCTTTTAAATCAAAGATAAGTGTCAATTGTGTGTTAATTCATACGTTGTGTTAATATTTATGCATTTGTTTTCATGGGTTTTTCCCATGTATGTTGCATGCATATTTATGTTATTATTTTGTATAAATCTATGCATTTGTGGAATGTTTTTATGATTTAAATTAGTATCAAAGTTTGAAATTTTAAGTGGCATAGCCCAATAGGTGGTTGGGAATGTTATAGTTGCACCCATGAGTTGAACGTAGTGTCTGACTTATGAGTCTTTTATCACCTCGGCTTTATATGAGATTAGTTAGACCTTTACCTAAGTCTCTCAAACAAAAAGACCCAATTATCGCTAAATTTATTTATTATTTTTCAATAGTAGTTTTAACTGCTAACTATATCATAAACTCTTTAGAGAATAAATAGAAAAGAAAAGGCATCAGAGCATATGTATACCAAAACTTCACCAAACATATGTATAATTTTGATTTAATTTCATCTGAGTTAAAGTCTTAAGGGATTCGCAAAGCTTGTGACAATAGGAATACTCTCCATGAAGTCCTTCTGTAGGTGAAATTCTAACTATCCTATCACTAAGGTATACAAATTTCAACAATTATTGTTTGATGTAATTTTGTGGTGTTGATCAATTAATATGTGTAGACTCTTTATTCCATTGAATGGTTAATGACGCATATCTCTTCTAAAATATGATTCTACTTTCTCAAGATTTCATTTGTCTCTTTCAAAATTCAAATTATTTTCTTTTTGTATGGTTCCATAACATTAATAACATTAAGATAGACCTAAGTAGATGCACCAATATCTTTAAATTTTGAATATTATTTGAAAAAAATTGTTGATCTGAATTGACTATAACTTTGATGAAAATCTAATTGATTTTGAGTAGAAATAAAAGAAAATTTAATCCATATCTTCATTGTTTATCTTAATTCATTTAGATCTTATTTCTTTCATACATCTTTTCGGTTTCATTTTGTATACAAAATAAAAATCAAATTAATCAAACATTGAAACAAAAAAATTCTATTAAGTTTATTTGGTCATTTTTCTTTTTAAATTATAAAGTAATAGAGAAACAAAAAAATAGTTTTTATACCTATTAAAAATAAAAAATAATTTAAGTGACCTTTCATTTTAATTGTTTACTTTCCTTCTCTTTATTTGTTTTACATAAAAATAAGCATAAATATAAAATTTTAAAAATGGTTGAAATAATAATAAGCCAGGGGAAGGATTCCCTTAAAAGGGATACTCATTCAATATGCAGAATTGAGTTCTTAATTATGCTCCATTCTTCTCTCTTAGGAATCAAAGTAAGTATTATTTATAAGGAAATTTTTGAATTCTAGGTTTTAGGGATTTATAAATAGTCAAGGGAGGTTTCCAATTCCACTTATCAAGTAGGGATCTATAAATAGCCGAGAGATGTTCCCAATTCCACTTAATATGTTCCCAATTCCACTTATTAAGTAGGAATCAAAGTAAGTATTATTCATAAGGAAAACTTTGAATTCTAGGTTCCAGTGATCTATAAATAGGCTGGGGATGTTTACAATTCCACTTATCAAGTCTCACAAGCACATTTGAGATGTTCACTACTTGAATTACTAATCTAAGCATCAACAAGTAGGATAGTGTATCCCTTTGGTTGTAGAGTTTCATTCTACTTAGATCATTGGTTGGGTTGAATTTCTTTGTTTTTTAGTGAATGGAAGGTAATAAGGTATTATCCAATAAAATAAATCCTAGTAAACTTTCTTGTAGCATGACAATGCACTAATTTGTTTAACCCTACCCTTGTAGAGTAAATACAAGTGCAAAAGATCTAAAAAGAATGGCACATTTACCATTTACCATAATGAGCCCTTGTCGACTTCTAGCTTAATTATTTAGTGTTTTTGTTTAGGGATCGAGACCTATGATTGTTGTTTCTTTTGGTTATGCATAATAATTGTTAAGATTTGAAATTTTATTTTCAATTTTTCTTAATAATTTATTTATCTTAAATTTTAGTTATTTTATGGAACTTCATAATATTTTAATATATTAAATTTTAGATGCAAACGAGTAAAAACCAAATAGTTTTAGTAATGAAAATAAGTATGCCTAACCAAATTTAAAAATTAATAAATCATGGCATCCTTTTCATAATATTTTAATATATTAAATTTTAGATGCAAACGAGTAAAAACCAAATAGTTTTAGTAATGAAAATAAACATGCCTAACCAAATTTAAAAATTAATAAATCATGGCATCCTTTTATCGTATTTGTATAGGAATCATGTCAAAAATGAATTATGAAATATTTATGAACTTACAAAACTATCATGCCATAATAACATAATGGTTAGGCATTATGCCTCACAAAATCCATTGATTTGAATAATTAAAAAAGTATTGATGATCAAGTTGCTTTCATCATGCAAATAATGCAAATTTTTTTAAGATTTGTATTCACATATTTCAAACACATTTGATGTAGGGATTTACGAGGGTTATAATTTTTAACTCAATTATTTATTTGGGTTAAAATTTTATAGGGAGTTGTGTTTTGAAATCTCACTACTGTGTTGATCTGATCCTTTAGATTATACATCGTTTCGACACTTTTCCAAGATCAAATTCCTTCATATAAGACTTCAAATTGGGGTTTTAGTGTTTTTACGAGAATTTTTAAATTAGTAATTATCAGTTATTTCTTAGTTTATGCACCTAATCAGAAAAGCAAGTTGAAAAATAATGTCGTTCTAGTTAGCTTTTAGTTATTGGTTAGTTTTAGAGTCATGCGAGAATTTTCTAAAATTAGTTGTTTTTTCTAAAATTAGTTGTTTTTCTTAAATTAATTGTTTTCGAAAATCTCATATAGTTGTTAGAAGGGGTTGAACTTCCATTATAATAGTTAGAATGGAAAATAAATAAAGAGAGTTATTTTTCATTCCCGTGTGTTTGTATGGTTTTTAGATCTTGTGAATAAATCAAAGTTTATTGGCTACATCAACATTACTTTTATGGATATCAAGGAAATCTCTAATTCGTTGAATGATAACTTCACAACCCTATTAAAATGAATGATACAAGAAAACACAATTTTTATTATCTTTTTACCCTATTAAAATGAATTTCTTGTATATAAGATTCCTTTGTTTATAGAGTAAGGGACTCCCTCTACACAAGGATTTGATCATTAAATTTACAGAAGTGTCATTACATAAAAATATAGCTGGCATAAAATATAGCTTGACATACACATAATAAAAATAAAAAAACAAGTGTTTAGGAAGTACAAGTGGATTGTAAGACATTGCAACACATTAAGAAAGTGCATGAACACATTAAGGAGAGACAACTATAAAATATCAAATGCAAGACATGAAGTGCCAAGTTTGATTTTGCATTCAATGATGTTAACTCATTTCCTGCCTATCATCAACTTATTCATTTCGGTTAGTTATGTTGATAAATTATAATATTCCTTTGTTGCTATGTATTTGAAAAGCATCAAGAAAGATTGAATGAAAAATGTGTATATCGCAATACATTTCTTCAATGGTTGATGATATTATAGGAAGGCTTATGAATGTATAATATAGCGAAACCTCGATTATTACAATCATTCATGATATATGTTATATGTTGAACTATTCATGATTTTCCTAGATGTGGTCTTTGCTCAGGGAATCATTTTTTCTAATTTTATAATAAGTCAATTAAAACATATATTCATAATAAAAAAAATAACTAAATACTGAATCTATAGTCTTAAGGGTTGGAATGTAACGTGGTCATCATAAACATATTTGCGTAGATAAATTTAAATATCAGAAATATATTTGACGACCACATTTACATCAAAGTTGTAATATTTAGTCACGAATGACAACTTTAACTTGATAATTACGCCTAACGAATAGGCATTAATCTCAACAATCCCATTTAAATGTAAAACCTTGCCAATAAAGGACCTATTGGTTTATAGGTGTTGTGTATTTGGGTTCACAATCTATGTGTCTACATAAAGGTAAGATCAAAACAACATATTGTATTTGGGTTCACAATCYGTGTCTACATAAAGGTAAGATCAATACAACATCTTCATMWTCRTRKWGTGCTTAAATTAGGAGAAAAATACTTTATTGAACTGAAGTGGTTTGATGTAGAAAAAAGTWGAATGTTCCCCYTACTAAAAACTTGAATTTACAAACGTAAATTGAAGCACTTGTGCARAGGATATTCCATCCATGGAYATGGATCAATGTAGACTTTAAATTGGAGGRWCTATATAAATATTRTTGCACTATGAAGGGTGTAATTCTATTTGCTTCATAGCTAAAGTGTATGGGGAAAGGAGTTAAGGGAATCYTTCTTTGTAGAAAGATAGGATAAAYGAGAATCGRGAATGTTTTTTAGTGCTTGGAAGCATAACTCCTTATYGAATTTGAACTCTCTAAAGCACCTAGTTTTGTCTTGGTAGGATGTTGCAAGTTGGAGATAGTAAGCACTAGAGAAGAACAAAGAGCATTGAATTAGGTCAAGTTACTTGATAGTTGTCCTTCTAGATGGCAATGAACTAGGGAAAGAAGATGTAAGTTTGTATACTTTACCATATTTTGCATTGGATAGGCCTTGTGGATGCCATAGTAGACTACCTTGTGATTGTATTGGTAAGGAGTGCCAATAAAGACGTTGTAACTATTTTACCTTGAGATGTTCTAGGTTGTAATTGGAACTATGCCAAGGCACCTTGGAGCTAAAACTCATATATGATTTTAAAGCTTTGTTGTGATGGAACCTCCCATAATAATGTTCTTTACTTTATCAAAACCATCACATTCACCTTAAACAAGATGATCAGAGGACTCTCAACCCAAGAGGCATTTTCCCATGTGTATCAAACCTTTGAAATTGAAAGGAGGTGGATGGATGAATTTCAAAAAGAAAACACATTTAACATACAATGTATTTGTATGAACAAATCTTATAGTCTTAACAAGAAGAAAATGTGTTGAGCATTAAGAATTCGACAGTTAAAACATATAGATATGAAATCATGAAGGACGTACGCTTAGGACAACATCATTTGATACATTAAACAATCTCATAATATTTTTGCATTCATTCAATCACATCAAACATACATGGGACAGAAATTAGTTATTTACTGAAATCAATTCCAACCACATTAAAACACCATACATTTACAAGGGATATGAAGTCAATTGTTTCCTGAGTATTTCATTAAAGATCAAAATGTATGAAGAATAAATGTGACTTTACATGAAGATTACAATGGATTACAATACAATGTTATAGATTGAGACAATCATGGTCAATGAATCTCTTCAGGTCCTCAACCCTCTTCTCATAATATGTCTTCTTTCCTATGAGCTATGTTGGTCTAGCAAACCCTGAGAATAAGTTACACTATGATCCCCAAAAAATGTTGACCCCTGCTAGATATGCCTTGCTTCTCTTTTATAGCTACACTCTAGGCCAAAAACCACTTCTTGAAACTGCTTTCTATTTTCTTGATATTAAAACCACTTCTTGTTTCTTGAAGTGTTTTTACTTAGTAACAATTTTATTTACATAGTAAAATTATTCGCTCATTTTACCCATGTTGGGTTGATCATGAGCTACTTGGTTGTCCTTGACTTGGAAAATGTATTTTGGTAAACTAACACATGTGCTTCCATTGTTTTCCCAATGGATACTTCTAATCCTTCAGAGTCCTCACTAACTCATATAAATTAGTATACCGCTCATATGATGGTTGAGGTAAATTTATGAAGATCGTCTTAAGATTATCAAGCAATTCAAAATCCTCTGCCAACAGATCTGTTACATCTTGGCCCTTCAAATTGCCTTCCAGCATGTCAAACTTGTCATCATTGTTTCTCTTTGCATCCAACATCTTTTGATAATTATTCTCTATATACAAATCTCCATTACCATCCCAAAAACCCGGTAGCCCATGCTTTATAAAATCATTAAAAATCTTCTTAAAAGAACCAATTTCCCCCACAAGTTGATGGGATTTATTTTCAGCATTTTGCAATAGTATTTTATTTGTGAGGACTCTTTTAGCATCTATGACAATGCTTGTCCTATCAGTGACATTCAATTCTTTAGCTCCTGCTTCATTCTATCATTCAATAAATTTATTATGTGATTTACCATCTCTAGCTTATTCTCTAATTGATTAGCTATTTTCTTAATATCTACTAAATTAGCAGTGACTAGCTCAAGTTCATCCTATACCAGAGAAAAATAAGACCAGTTCTTAAATATGGTAGTGGTTGTCTTATCCCAAACCATGTGTTTGGACCCTTTCATAGTTGATCCTCATGTCACCTTTATTTTCATTTGTTCTAATTCATTTTCTGCTTCATCTTTGGTAGCATTTATTTGTGCCAAAACTACCTCCATTTTCTTTGCATGTTCTTCCAGCTCTATTATCTTGGCTTTCTTATGTATGAGATTATTGGTCAAAGTATCCAATTCAATCCCTTTCACACTCAAATCTGCCATGACTTTAGACATAACTTCATCTAGATCTAGTGAAGTAACATGAACTATAATTGACTTGGATTCCTGCAATAATTGAGTCTCTTGAGATTTCAAGGCTTCATTCTCAGCTTGTAGGAATTATATAGTCTTATTACTTTCTACTAATGTTTATATAGCTACTATTTCTCTTCAAAGATTGCTTGCAGCTCTAGGGTATGCACATATTGTATGTCTGGGACATTCAGTTTCTTCTTCGGTACCTTTATTTCATTGTCTTTTTTTTTTTATCAAATCCCCTACAACAACGGGATTTTTAGGATATGCAGTCAAAGAAACAATCCTCTTTTCCAATTCAATGAATTGAATTTGTTTGGATTTGGTAGCCAACTTCTCTTGCTTGAGTTGATTTTCGATTTTCACCACCATTGTTTCCATTTTATGTACATTCGTAGTATATTAAAGGACTCATGTGTAAAGCATATCACTGATTTTCTTATGTAACTTAACCATGTCCACTTGGTGGACATCACCAAGCTTCACCTTCATTTGTGTAGCTTTGTAGTCGGCAAGGGAATGAGTTGTAGGCCCTTTTGGCTCAAGTATGGCCAAGTTAAATGTCCCTTGTTGATAATATATAGTATAAATTACTTTGCTCTGAACCATGTTTTCTCCCCATGCTTGGGGTTGTATCTCCTTCTTAATATCCTGATTTTCCCTCTTGGTATCTGTATATTTAGAAAATAGGGAAGGTGACTTGTCAAGTGTCCCTGTAGTAGTGGATTTTTGTGATGATTTTGTTGATGTCAATGATGCAGAAGTAAGATATTCCATTGTAACAACAGGATCTTTTAATGTTGAACCGACTTCCCATATCACTTGACCCGACATACTATATCCTTCACTAGTAATGGTTACTACAACCCCCTGTGTTTCTTGTTCATCACCAATTCTATCCCTCTTACTTAATTGTTCTCCCCATATATAATCCACCTCCATTTCAGATAATATCTATGGAAAATATCTTTTTTCTACTCGTGATTCTTCCTCTAGGGGGTTAATATTGACTTTGCTAAGTCTTTATGTGGTGCAGGTGCTTGATCTTGGGCATTTTTTTCCAAGATTTTCTTAGTTTCCTCTCATGAATAAATATTAGAAATCCTTTCTAGAAATGGATTGGGTTGATTCTTGTAGTTAGGCCTTCTTGTTGAGATCACATTGAATAGGTCATATACCCATTTTCCCCCTTTCTTAAAGTGAAACTTTTGAAGCATATCTTCTGCAAATTCCAATGCAGTCTTGAATTTTTTCAAGAAGGGGCTAAAATCATGAGGTAGTGTTGATGTGGGAGAAATTCCCTTTAATAGACAGGGGCACTCCTCGATACGTTGTCCCAATTAGACTACACACCAGTTGGATTATGAGACCCATCTAGATTCTAGCCTGCCTACCATTATTGGGTTGGGGGGATGAATGAATGGTTATGAATGCAAGGGGAAATGTGGATGCAAACCAACTATTTACAGAAATAAAATATAATCTACCCTATCCTAGCTAGGAGAAACTAAAGTAAATAATAATAAGTTGGAAATGTTAGTAATCCCTACGATAACTCCTTCCAATTAGTTATTATATAGAAACATGGTTAAATACCACATGCATATAAAAGCACATCCAGATTAGTCT
>JASDQU010738305.1:38890-53473 GCA_032191745.1 Picea mariana
CCTACGTGCCCGACGCAGGCGCTCAAACACTACTACTCGTGCAAAGAATATAACACATACCCAATAGTCTAAGCTACAAAATCACATACATAAATTGCTCATCATCTTGGAATAATTAATAAGAGAGAAAATATAACACTATAGAAAATTTGTGTTCACATAAGAGAAGTCTATAGAAAAACAACATTCTTACATCATTCATAGACAGATTAATATATTACTTGAAGTAGTTCAAAGCAAACTCACTATCGGAAAACAACATTTCTCTCCAACAAAATTGGCCCTAAGGGTTTCTCAATATCATTTCAGAAAATAGTTCCCAAAAATTACAATTGTTGAAGAGCCCCTACAAAATGGTTCTCTTCCTTTACTTAAAGTGTCTTGAGTAACTGCCTATAGGGGTTTATTGAATTCTACAAGAAGTAGTTACATGTCTTTTCATCTTCCCCTTTCAACTATTTTGACATGTGTTCTAATAAGTACAAAATTTAGTATAGGTGATAAAAAGAAAAAATAGAAGGTGGTTGTGATTAAATTTGAATTGGTTGTTATGGCCCCTTCATTTGTATTTTTCCTTCAGGTAGAATTCCCAGACTTCATGGTGTCCTGAAATGGAGATAACTATGTGGAATAGTAGCGACTCCAAGGAAACCTCGTGAGCAATTGAATTCTGTGAGAGGGTCTTCAGGTCTCTTTTCAAGTTGACCATGAAGGCTTGGATCATGTTTTGTGTCTTGATTGGCTTCACAAGATGATCATACACTAGGTCTATTGTCATCCTAGTCACATCCCTGGCATCCATTTGCCTTTGCTTCATGTTCAACTTGACCTCTTCAAAACTCTACTCATTGGTCTTCATCTTCCTGAGTTATTCAATATGGGGAAGTTTTCCTTTGTGTGATAAGATGTGCATTGCCTTGTGAAGTTAGTGCAGATCAATAATGAATCCTTTATTTCCTTTTCCACCTTCTCACCACCTTGTTGGAAATTATCGAGAGAAGCATAATCAACCTTTCACTCCCATTTTGATATGAGGGGCAACTATGATGGGGCATCTGGGTTTTCAACAATTCACCACTACACGTCATTGAGACCTTCTCTAATGGTGGTGAACTCCATGTTCTTGGCTTGTGCTCTGCTATGATGAGCCATAATTTTTGCTACTAACTATTGGAAAACTTTTAGATTCACATACATATCTTTTTCTATGTTGTGAAGCTCTATTATAAATTTATGCTACAATAGTAGTCTTTTGTTGAGAGGTGGTGGGTTTGAATGTATAGGGAATGAGGTATCTCTACTAAGAAAGTGCACAAATGTCATACAGGGAAATTTTTTCTTTGGTTTTCTTCAGATCATCAATGATGTTGTATTCTAAAGAACGATTTTTAGATATGTTCAGGGTTTTGTTTGATTGTGAAGTACTAGGGTTACTACTGAACTATGCAGGATTACTTGGACTCTATGTAGTTGTGGGAGGAATTTTCTTTCTAGGTGTAGGGGAAATTTTAGAAGGTAGAGGGGTGTTGGATACTTCCCCTTTATTCTAAAAGTTATATTCCTTGGGAGCATCTTTCAGGATTTGGGTGTCTCCTACATAAATTTCTTCAACATGTTCATCGTTAGAGTCTAAACATCAGTCCCATAAAAACATGGAAGATTCTTCAGTTGTTTCCTTTTCCTCGATGGCTTCTTCATTTTTTTTTCATGGGTTTGGTCATTGGCATCTACCTATTGATATAACAATTGATTGATGATCAGGGTCATGGATTTAATACATTGATTATAGGTATTTTTGGAATGGTTCATTTGGTGATAAGAACAGAAATTATCCACGCCAAAGTCATCGATGTTTAACACAAGACCAGGGGTCTCTGGTGGCTAAGGTGGGTTATCAATTTTTTTAAAGAACGATCGGAAAGGTTTCTTTTTACAGGATCCTTCACCACCACTCTTCTTGAGATCTACCACTTAATTGGACAACTTCTTCACCAACTTGACTATGTTATCTAGGTCCTTGGGTTCCTTTTCAGGAGGCTTAATCAAGAGTAAATATTTCTTTCCAGTTGACTTAGTTTCCTCAGCTATAGGATGGCTGCTCAAAGAGAGAAATTATTTCTCCACCCCCTTGGATTATTCAAAGTTCATGGATAAAGTAGATTTTTGATATTATTTGACAAATATGACTATGGAGGGGTGTAATTTCAAAGTGTAATATTCTATCATTAAGGCTTCAACAAGGGAAAAATCAACCGGGAAACTATTCAATATGGTAGTAAAACGTTGATTGAAATCCTTATCTTCTCCTTCTTCTCCATATTTAGAGATACTATTTCTTTGAAAAGGGTTGCATGGGTTTTCTCATATCCAAACTTACTGAGGAAGGATTTCTTCAAATTACCCCAATTGGTTATGGATCCAGTCATAAGATTATATTACCACATAGAAGCATTATTCCTGAAAGTATCAGGGAAAATCCTACAAACCACATCTTCATGGAGGACATCAAGGAGTTTTATATAGGTGGATATCGGTGGCCACCCACCTTTTCCAATTGGCTCAAAAAGGTTTTCTGGCAATTTTGGTAATTTACTATTTTTAGTAGTTTTTAACTTTTGGGGCCATTTTGAGGGCCTAAGGGCCTAAATGAAGGTTTTTTCAGATAGAGCTTCTCAATGATAAATGGAGACTCTTATTGATCCCCTAAAATTATTCTCCTCAATGATACCTTTCCAACAAGCTATCGTGTGCCCCAAATGGAGATAGTATTCCAAAGTTACGCCCCCGGGAAATTGATACACCAAACTACCCAAAATGGGGTCCACAAAACTGTTGTCTTTTCATCTTCCGAGGTTAGGGTTTTGGATTTTATTTATGATAAAAAGGACTTTGGAGCCTCATTGTAAAAATAATCTTCTTGTGAATGCGAGTAGAGGACACATCTCTTCTCAGAGATAAGTTGCCACCATTCTAGTGAGTCTTTCACTATGTATTTTTACAATCTTTGTACATTTTCGCTCATTAGTAGAAAATTGTGTATTATTGTATCTTTGTGTTTATGGTTGCATCTCTGATACATTTATGTTATATTATTGGATATCTGAGATATCTTTGTACATTGATTTATTATATCTCCGCTCTCATTTTGTGTCGAAAATCATCTGGATTAGTGGTATCAGAGCAGGCTGCTCTTGATCATTTTTCAATGCATGTCCCCGACATGGTTCGAGTATAAAAATTTGGGTCTCGAGCTTGTATATATTGAAGACAATCACTCTCGCACGTCCAAGAAACTCTCCATGGAGGAATAAAATAAAAACGACAGAGCGGATGATTCTATTAATATGTTGCTTGAGCAAGCTCTCACACAACAGAGGGACGAAAGGATGGAGAATTTTTCTCACATACTTCAACGCCTGTCGATAAAAAAATGTGTGTCTTCATCAATCGACCACTTTGGAAGTACCTCGCCTTTCAAGGTACAAGTTAATTTTGATATTCCCATATTTGAAGGACAGATAGATGCAGATGCCTTAGAAAAATGGTTAAATCTGCTAGAAGTTTATTTCTTTGTTCATAATTTCTCCGACATGGAAAAGATCACCTTCGCACTCCTTAAGGCTCTCCCACATGTCAAAAATTAGTGGGAAACTTACTGGGAGAAAAGTTCCACAGAGGAGTCTAGAATATATGGGGTTGAGGCCACTTGGGATTTTTTTGTGGATGCGGTCAAGGAACAATATTACCATGTTGGAAACTATGAGGACCAGTACATGAGATGGACCAAACTATGGCAAGAAAGGGGCCAAGCAGATATGGAGTTCACCAATACCTTCCATACCTTGTTTACCAGGTTGGGTATCAAAGACTTTGAACGACATTTGGTTCTGAAATACCGTGGGGCTCTACACAGATACATCCAAACTGAAATGAATTTTCTAAACATCTCATCACTTAATTATGATTATCAATATGTTGTTAAAATCGAGCAGAATTTTAAGCACCAGAACAAATGGGCATTTGGGTCTGAAAATCCGCAACAACAAAGGTATGATAAAGACAACGCTAACAAACAACATCCTGAAAACCATCCCAAGCCACAGGAAAAGAAGGTTCATGGAAAGATGAAGAAGGACACGGGAAAATGGCGTGATTTCCACAAAATCCCCTGGCACAACATTGATGAATGTCACTCAAAACAGTCATTGGTGGTCGAGATAAAAGACAAGGAGCTGAACCCCGATTCAGAATTTGATTATGAAAATAATGATAGAAGACAGATCATCAATGCAGAACCCACTGTTATTGTCATGACTGCAGCAATTCAACCAGAAGAACCAACATATTTTGAAGAGGGGGAACGCCTTTTTCATTCACAGATGTATCCCGCTGCATTTTATTGTTGATAGTGCAAGCCAGAATAACCTCATCTTAGCAGAGATCATCAAACAGTTGGGATTTTTGACAACACCACACCTGAAACCATACAACATTGGGTGGCTTTTCCAAGGACGAGATATTTGTGTCAGCCAGCAATGTCGATTGTCATATGGCATCCAGCCCTTCAAGGACGAGGTATTATGTGATTTTTCCCCCATGTATTTTTGTGATGTTCTCTTGGGCTAGCCATATATGTGGAAGCGCCATGTTATTTATGAGTCTCGACCCTGTAGTGTCATTTTTACTATGGGGGGTCATCTCTACAGGATACTACAACATTCAGCTTCTTCACGGTCAATTCAAAGTGTGAAAAAAAGAACACCACTGCAAACTCAATCCAAGCACCTTCTATCCAACAGAAGCATGTCTACAAGATTGCAACAAAGTGTAAACATTCCTTCTTCACACAGGCATCTCATGTAGCTAGACTAGTTAAAAAGGTCCAACCCTTCAAGCTACAGGTTCGTGATAACCTTCAACAAGCTAAGCAACGCAATTTCTCCAACAAGGCAAGTAGCTCATCAAGATGCAGATTCAGCAAACACTTTTACCTCTCCCCCGGACACTCAATGCAATGGATATCATTGCTTTCTAAGGAGGCATGATTTATTCAAGTGGATATTGGTGGCCACCCACCTTTTCCAACTGACTTAAAACAGTTTTTTGGCAATTTTGGTATTGTACTATTTTTAGCAGTTTTTAACTTCTTGGGCCATTTTGAGGGCCTAAATGAAGTTTTTTCTGGATCGAGGTTCTCAATGATAGCCAAAGGATCTCATTGAGCCCCCAAAATGAATCTCCTCTATGACAGCTTTCCAATGAGCTATCATGCGCCCAAAACAGAGATAGTATTCCAAAGTTACGCCCCCCGGAAGTTGATACACCAAACTACCCAAAACAAATTCCACAAAAATTGTTGGCTTTTCATCTTTCAGGGTTACGGTTTTGGATTTTATTTATCATAAAAATGCCTTTGGACCCTCATTTTAAAAATCATATTCTTTTGAATGTGAGTAGCGGACACATGTCTTCTCAGAGATAAGTTGTCACCATTCTAGTGAGTCTTTCACTCTGTATTCTTACAGTCTTTGTACATTTTCGCTCATTAATAGAAAATTGTGTATTATTGTATCTCTGTGTTTATGGTTTCATATCTGATACATTTTTGTTATATTATTGGATATTCGAGATATCTCTGTACATATCTTTATTTTATCTCCTCTCTCATTTCATGCCAAAAATAATCTGGATCAGAGTTGGATGACCAAATAAAAATTCTTGATGTGAACTTCCGGGGAATATGCTTTATATGGATCTAACTTAGAAATAAGTCTTTCTGTACATTTAGGCAGGGCATGCATTAGTCCAGTTAAGTTTAAGGCTCCTTGATACATCCATACTTGGATAAAATTTCAATTTCTAGCCATGTCTTCTTCTTTATATTTAGAGTGTTCAGATTTAGAATGATGTTCAGAACTGGGAGGGGTAGGACCTAGAGGAGTATGAGGAATTTGGTCCAACGATTGGGGTATTTCTTGTAAGGAAACCTTAGCCAATTATTCAATGGATTTGAAAATAACATTGCATTGATTAATGGGTCTCCAAGAAGCTCTCATCCTGGGTAATGTTGAAGCCACGGGTAAATGGCCAAGTAATTTAGCCAATGAACAGGAAATCCACCAAGTTTCAGCAAAATTTGCATTCGAGATAGTGTACCAAGTCTTAATATTGGTTTTGGGACTTCTAAAAATAGGACTTTCAAATGTAGGGTTAGAATATTCAAAGGTAATTTCCTACTCAGAAATAGTACACAGTGGTTGTTGGTTGGTGGGAATGTTATCAGAGGTTTGACCATGTGAATATCAAGCATTATCGTTGGCCATACAATTCAAGCCCTCCTTCTAGTGCCAATTCTATTAACACAAGATAAATTCCCTTTAACACATAGGAGTACTTCTTGATACACCGTCCTAATTAGACTCCGCATTATTTGGATTAGGAGACCCATCCGGATTCTAGCCCAGCTTTCATTATTGGGTTAGTGGGATGAATGAATGGTTATGAATGCAAGGGGAAATGCAGATCCAAACTAACTACTTGAAAAAATAAAATCCAATCTACCATATCCTAGCTAGAAGCAACTAAAGTAAATAATAAGAAGTTGTAAATGGCAGTAATCCTTGTGATAACTCCTTCTAGATAGTTGTTAAAGAGAAACAGGGTTAAATAACACATGCATATGAAATAATAGCTAGATTAGGATATGATATGAAATTGCATAGATAAAATGTTCATCATCTGAGGATAATTAATAAGAGAGAAAAGAAAACATTGTAGGAAATTTTTATTCACATAAGAAAAGTCTATAGTGAAACAACATTCTTATAGCATTCACAGATAGCTTAACACTTTACTTGAAGTAGTTCAAAGAAAACTCACTATCAACAAACAATATTTCTCTATTGAAAAATTGCCCTTGAGGGCTTCTCAATATTATTTCATAAAATAGTTCCTATAATTACAATTATTGAATATCCCCTGCAAAATGGGTCTATTCCTTTACTTATAGTGTCTTGAGTAACTTCCTATAGGGGTTTATTGAATTCTGCAAGAAACAGTTGCATGTCTTTTAATCTTCCCCTTACAACTATTTTGGCATGTGTTCTAATAAGTACAAAATTTAGTATAGGTGACAAAAAGACAAAATATAAGGTGGTTGCAAGTAAATTTGAATTGGTCGTTATGTCCCCTTCATTTGTCTTTGTCCTTCAGGTAAGCTTCCTAGACTTCATGTTGTCCTTAAATGGACACAACTCTGTGGAATAGTAGCGACTCTAGGGCAACCTCTTGAGTAGTTGAATTTTACAAGAGGTTCTTCGTGTCTCTTTTCAAGTTGACCATGAAGTATTGGATCATGTTTTTTGTCCTAGAAGGATTCATGAGACAATCATCAGGTCCACTATCACCCTAGTCACAGCCCTGGAATTTGTTTGCCTCTACTTCATGTTCAGCTCGACCTCTTAAAAACTATACTCATCGGTCTCCATCTTCTCTAGTTTTTCTATATGGGATAGTTTTCCTTTGTATGCTAAGATATGTGTCACCTTGTGAAGTTCAGCATGAATCAATAGTGAATTAATTATATCCTTTTCCACCTTCTCCCTCGCTTGTTATAAATTTTTGAGAGCAACATAATCAACTTTTCTCTCCCATTCTGGTATGCAGGTTATTTGTGACAGGGAATTTGGTTTCTCAGTGATCCACTGCTACATCTCATTGAGACCTTCTTTGATGGAAGTGAGCTCCACTTTCTTGGCTTGTTCTCTGCTATGTTGTGCTATAATTTCTCTTGCTAACTATTGGAAAACTAACAAATTCGTATACATATCTATCTCCATGTCATTAAACTTTTTTCTGACTTTCTCGGTGCATACCAAAGAATATTGTTAAAAATAATTAAAAAGTACCTAAGCAAGTGTTTCCTATCACCTAGGCACCTAACGGGTGAAAGAGTTCCTAATGTGGACCCTACTCATTTAATTTGTGAGAGACAAATTAAAAGGTGACTTTTTGAGACTTCGGGAAAGTGGGTGAATAAAGTGATTTTATCTCCACCATTGATCTCGTCTAATCTCAACCGTTAGATGAGATGACTCTTGAGATTCCCTCATGAGGTCGACTAGGGTAGGAGGGCGCACCCATTCTTGGGTAGATGAAACATTTTGAGAGAGAAAGAGAGAAGGAATTCGACTTTGAGAAGTAGGCCATTTTTTCTGAGCTAGGGCATGCATTTCGAGGATGAAAACTAGCACACATTTCAAGGCAAGAGGTACATCATTTATTGCAGGTCGTACTGTATAGATTAAGAAGCTCGTACAACATTAAAGATGGCATAGAAATCGAGGTAGAGTACATTTCAGAATAAAGTTTGTACTGTATGTATTCGGGTTCTGTATAGCAAAAAAGAGGCACATAAATCGAGGGAAAGTACAGCTGGGTGAACAGTCCCTACAACTACTTTTCTTGCACAAAAATCGATGAAAGTTTATTTAGTATTTTCTGGGTGGTTTTGGCATGTTTTCCAAGGTAGTCATATGGTATTTAATGCTCAGAGTTGAGTTGTAATAGTTGGCAAAGATTTTGAGGTATTCGTACAGTAAGAAGGAGGCACAGAAAACGAGGAGCAGACCTGTACATGTGTGCAGGAAATTCTGGCATGAATTTTAAGTTTGGCTCAGTTTCTGTGTGAAGACTTGGCATGATTTTCAAGATAATTTTGTCATTAAATTTCTGAAGATGAATATGCTGTAAAATATTTTCTCTAAAGCTCTAAAATAATAAAAAGTCCCTCTCTCACTGGTTTTCCTCGTGTGGGTTTTTTCAGGGTCGCTATTAGACCAAAAATATTTTTGTTATAATTTTATGAGTTATTTGTTGCTGATATAATTTTATTTATGCGTTAAACGATGTTCAGAATCCTCATGTTTCAGTTTTGAAAATTTGTTTTATGATGAGTTTAATTGTCTATCATAAAACTAGGTTTGGGCATTAAACATTGGTTGAAAAATCAGTGAGACTTGAAAGTGCGTGGGGTATGAAATTTTACATGGTATCAGAGCTAAGTCAAAGAGAAGAAGAGATATTTCATCAAGTCAGAAAATTGGGACAACAGTCAGTTCACTAGACAAAAATTTTCATTTTTCATTTTCAGCAGAAAGGGGTCAATGGCTACAGGTTTGAGGGTTGAGGACAAACTTGATGGGGCTGCAAACTTTGGTGCTTGGAAAGAGAGGATGATCTTGTTGTTGCAAGAAAATGAGTTGTGGGATATTTTTAAGAACTCCACAACAAATCATGTGGTTGTACCTACTGATGCTACTCTTCTTGCAGCATACACTAAGAAGAGTATCAAGGCTAAAAGGAGTATTCTTGATGCCATCAAGGACCATTTGATTCCTCATTTGATGGGGAAGACAAATTCCTATGAGATGTGGGAGTCTTTGACAAAGTTGTACCAGAGTACAAATGAAAACCAAAAGATGGTTTTGAGGGAAACATTGAAGAGCATTAAAATGACCAAGGCTGAAAATCTGGTCACATATCTTACCAGGTTGACATGGGTGAGATATGAGCTTGGAGTTGTGGGGGAGGCCATAGTTGATAGTGAGCTTGTGAGGACAACATTGAATGGAGTTTCCAAACAATGGGTTATTTTTTTTGAGGGCATTGTGGCTAGGGAGAAGCTTCCCAATTGGGAACGTCTTTGGGATGACTTTGTTCAAGAGGAGACCTGGAGAGGTTATGAACATGGCAGTTCATCTATAGGTCATGATGAGGAGGATTTGTCTCTTACTGCCAACAACAAGAAGAAGTTAAAAAAGGGTCCTAAGGGAGGAAAAAAAACAAAGGGTGAAGGGAAGAAGGACATGAGAAAAGTCAAGTGCTTTGCATGCCACATGTTTGGGCACTATGTAGGTCAGTGTTTGAACAAGAAGAAGAAACAAACAGTAGCTTCAGCAGTGGTGAAGGAGTTCTCTGCCAAGTTTGATAAGTATTTTTCCTTAGTTGTGTTCCTTTCCACGAGGACCACTCATTCTGATATGTGGTATATTGACAGTGGTGCCTCCAGCCATATGACAGGGGTTCATGAGCACTTGACAGATCTTACTCATATTTGTGATGTTGAGGTGGTGCTTGGAGATGACTAGGAGGTCAAGGCAGTTGGTTGTGGGACTCTATCATTTCGGAGGGAGTCTTTGTCTCCCATGTTGTTGAGAGAGGTCCTATATGTTATGGGCTTGAAGAAGAACTTAGTTTCAACTTTTTCTATTGAGGAGAGAGGCTATGAGGTGTTGTTCCGTGATGGGTAGCGACTCCTTTTCCCCAAGGGGTCCAGTATCACTTTGGCCAAAGTGATTGGGACTCGACATGAGAAGCTTTATAATCTCATGTTTCAGCCAGCAAGAGCATTATTTCATTCTACCAACAGCAGTGATCTATGTGAGCTATGGCACAGGAGGATGGCACATTTGCACCATGGGGATTTGAGGATACTGAGGGAGATTGTGACATGAGTTCCATATTTCAGTACAAAGCACCATGAGTTTTGCAAGGGGTGTGCTTTGGGAAAGTACACCAAGACTTATTTTCCTAGCAGTGACAGTAGAGCAGTAGGTATCCTTGATCTTATTCATTCTGATGTATGTGGCTCGATGTCTTCAACATCATTGACTAGTTGTTTATACTATGTTATATTCATCTATGACTTCTCATGGAAGTCTTGGATTTTCTTCATGAAGACCAAAGGATAGGTCTTCAGTCGGTTCCAAGAGTTCAAAGATCTTGTGGAGAACTAGACTGGGAAGAAAATCAGAGTTCTGAGGATAGACAATGGGGGTGAGTATACCTCTAAGGAGTTCATGGACTTTTGTGCATGAGAGGGCATCAGGAGAGAGTTTATTGTTCCTTACAACCCATAGCAGAATGGGGTTACTGGGAGGAAGAAAAGCGAAATAGTTGGGGCTACGAGAGCCATGCTACATGATCAAGGGCTTCCACTATTTCTTTGGGTTGAGGCATGCTACACTACAGTTTATCTGTAGAACAGGAGTCCACACAGGGCAGTGAGGAGTATGACTCCTCGGGAGGATTTTTCTGGGAAGAAGCCTGAGGTGGGGCACTTTGATATTTTTTGGTGCATCACATATTCACATGTCCCTTATGAGAAGAGGAAAAATCTAGAACCCACAGCAGAGAGAGGGATATTTGTTGGGTATAGAGAGACTTCAAAGGCTTTCTGTATAAACATTCCTTCCTTGAGGAAGACAGTTTTGAGGAGGGATGTGAGATTTGAGGAGGAAGGAGCCTTTAGGAAGTCACGAGGGATAGAGAGGGGTGAGAATTCATCACCTCATATTCATGTGATTCCGCAGTAGACTTCAGTGACACAGATTTTGGGGCTACCATTTTCGGTGACGACTGGTCCACAGGTGACAGGGCCACAGATGTCAGGATTGCAGGTTACTGGTCCACATATTTAAGGATCGGGTACTCCAGAGTATAGTTTAGAATCACAATCTTCAGTATATGGGGTTGAGCAGGGAGATTCCCCTCCATAGGACACTACTTCAGAGAGGAGGAAGCCCAAGTGGCTTCAGGATACTTTGAGGGAGGCACGGGGTTCAGTGGGGAATCCTAGGTAGGCAGTGAGGGATAGTAAACCTCCCGAGAGGTTTTGCAGCTACATCGTGATGGTGAGAAGTATTCAAGAGTCTGATCCTTCCACTTTTGAGGAGGCTACTACTAGACAAGTTTGGAGAGATGCCATGATGGAAGAGTACAATTCCATCATGAAGAATGATGTTTGGGAATTCGTTCCTAGACCTGAGGAGAAGTCAGTGGTGACTTATAAGTGGATCTATAAACTCAAGCATGTTTTATATGGAAGCATTTATAATTACAAAGATCACTTTGTAGCTCAGGGGTTCTCACAGGTTGAGGGAGTTTATTATGATGAGACCTTTGCACCGGTTGCTATATATACCTCGATCAGGTCAGTGATTTCTATTGCATTAGAGATGGGTTGGAAGATCCACTAGATTGATGTGAAGACCACATTTCTAAATGGTCTTATACATGAGGAGGTATATATTGAGAATCCTTTGGTATTTGAGGTGCATGGGATATATTCTCATGTGTGTAGACTAAAGAAGACATTGTATGGGCTGAAACAAGCTCCTAGATCTTGGTATTCAAGGATTGATGTCTATTTGCAGTAGTTGGGCTTTGAGAAGAATGAGGCAGATCCCAACCTATAATTCATTGTGGTTGGAGAGGATCCTCTCATTCTCTTGCTATATGTGGATGATATTTTCATTACAAGGGCAGAGAGACTCATCACTAGCTGCAAGGAGATCCTTGCTTCAGAGTTTGAGATGACTAATATTGGACCAATGCACTATTTTTTGGGATTGGAGGTTTTGCAAGAGACTGAACACATATTTCTGGGACAGGGGAAGTATGTGTGTAATATTCTGAGGATATTTTAGATGGAGAATTGTAGGCCCATGACCACTCCCATGATTACCAACTAGAAGAAGCTTCATGCTTCTGAGTCATAGTCGATGGATTCCACTTTGTATCGTAAGTTTATCGGGTCTTTGATGTATTTGGTCAATACCAGGCTAGATATTTGTTTTGTTGTCAACACTCTTAGTCAATTCATGGTGGATCCTAGGAGAGTGCATTGGGTGGCAACAAAACATGTGCTCGGGTATCTTTGTGGTACGATAGATTATGGTCTGGACTATCAAAGAGGATATGGAGTTTGTATGGTTGGCTATACAAATTCATATTGGGGAGGATGTGTTAGTGACTAGAAGAGTACTTCAGGGTGTTGTTTCGAATTGGGCTCAACAGTTGTCTCTTGGCTTAGTCGGAAGAAAAATTCAGTGGCATTGATTTCTGTAGAGGCTGATTATATGGCTTCCAGTCAAGCCAGTTGTGAGGCCCTTTGGCTTCGCAAGTTGTTGGTGGGATTGTTTGGTGTGCAATTGAGGCCTACCTTGATTTACTGTGATAATCATAGTTTCATTAAATTCTCGGAGAATCCAGTATTTCATGACAGGACTAAGCATATTGAGATTTGTCATCACTTCATATGTGACTATGTTCAAAGAGGAGTAGTGGAGCTACAATACATATCTATAGATGACCAGGTTGCAAACATACTCACCAAAGCATTGGGCAAAGGCAAGTTTGTATTTTTCAAGGACAAGCCTGGAGTGGTGAGTAACACTTTCCTCGGTAACAGGGAGTGTTAAAAATAATTAAAAATTATCTAGGCAAGTGTTTCTCATCACCTAGGTGCCTAAGGGGTGAGAAAGTGCCTAATGTGGACCCTAGTCATTTAATTTGTGAGAGACAAATTAAAAGGTATATTTTTTAGACTTAGAGAAAGTGGGTGAATAAAGTGATTTTATCTCCATTGTTGATCTCATCTAATCTCAATCGTTATATGAGATGACTCTTGAGATTCCCTCATGAGGTCGACTAGGGTAGGAGGGCACACCCATTCTTGGGTAGATGAAACATTTTGAGAGAGAAAGAGAGAATAAATTTGAGTTTGATAAAGAGGCCATTTTTGCAGATCTAGGGCATGCATTTCGAGGATGAAAACTAGCATGCATTTTGAGGCAAGAGGTACAACATTTATTGCAAGTCATACTGTATGGATTGATCAGGTCGTGCATCATTAAAGCTGGCATAGAAATCGAGGTAGATTATAGTTCATAAAAGAGGTCGCACTATATGGATTTGGGTTTCATACAGCAGGAAAGAGGCATGGAAATCGAGGGAAAGTACAGCTGGGTGAATAGTCTGTACTGTACGGATTTTGTACGATCTGTACAATTGGTTTTCTTGCATAGAAATCGAGGAAAGTTTGTGTGGTATATTTTGGGTGGTTTTGGCATGTTTTCTAGGGTGGTTATACATCATTTAATGCTCATAGTTGAGTTGTAACAGTTGGCACATATTTCAAGGAATTCATATAGCAAGGAGGCACAAAAAACGAGGAGCATAACAGTACTTGTGTGCATGAAATTTTGGCATGAATTTCAAGGAGTTTGGCTCAGTTTCTGTGTGAAGACTTGGCATGGTTTTTGAGATAAGTTTGTCATTAAATTTATGAAGATGAATATTTTGTAAAATATTTTCCCTGGAGCTCTAAAATAATAAAAACTCCCTCTCTCATTGATTTTCCCTTTGTGGGTTTTTCCAAGGTCGTTGTTATACCAAAAATATTTGTGTTATAATTTTATGAGTTATGTGTTGTTGATATAATTTTATTTATGTGTTAAACAATGCTCATAATCCTCATGTTTCAGTTATGAAAATTTATTTTATGCTGAGTTTAATTGGCTGTCATAAAACCGGGTTTGGGCATTAAACATTGGCCGAAAAATCAGCGAGACTTGAAACTGGGTAGGGTCTGAAATTTTAGAAATATTTCTTGAAGAATTTTGTCAGCACAAATCATGGCAACCAGGGTAGCCAAAATAAGTGGAGGCATGATGGTTTCTTCTGATTCCTTAACTCTTTCTTTTAGCCGAACATTTTCTTCTTCCATATTAGCTATTAAAA
>JASDQU010738305.1:53520-80430 GCA_032191745.1 Picea mariana
CTTTCAAAAACCATTTTATTTGAATCTTTGTCAAATGAGGCGTTATGTATAGAAAATATTTCTTCATTGAAAAATATTTCATCCTCGACAGCAATTGTAGAAACATGATGTACATTTCCCTGAGCATGTTCTTCCTCATTTGGGAAGCGGATATTTTTTATATGAACATCTAGGTCCAAGTCATTCAACATGATATAATTTTCAGGTGTGTCTAGTTCTCCTCCCCCTTGATATGAATTATTTATTTTCCTTTTAATTATTATCTTATGGGGGTTTTCTAAGTTTCCTTAAGGAGAGTTTCTTTCTTCGTCATCTCCTTAATTGTTACTCAAGGTTTTTGTTTGTTGGGCAGCTCCAGGCTAATGGTTTACGTTAGGTAAAATGCTTCTGTAGGAAATGGTGGGTGATTGAGAATTATTTTCATAGGAGGGTTTTCCTCTCTCTTTGTGATGTTCTTTGCTACTTACAATGGTCTCTATATCGCCATCATTTCTATCAATCTATAGAACATGGGGGTCATGACTATCACCCTCTTCTTCTCCCAATATAAGTGCATTGATAAGTGTAGAGCTTAGCCCAACTAATATTGTGTGGTTATAAAAAAGGTGACCAGGCTCAAACCCTTTCATATGTTCTACAAATTTCATGTTAAATTGGTCAAAATAGGAATCATACTCGTCAATCTTGGAAATTCCTCTAAAAATGATTTCTCCAACCTTCCGCGGTAGGGGGATAAACTGTTTTTTCCATTTTTCGTAAAACGTATGAAACCCAAATTTGTATTGTCTCGCCACCTCTATGAAAAAAAAATTATCAATCACATAATAAGGAACAAATATAGGTTTGTCATGAGAACAAAAAAATCTTGATGATGTTATAATCATCCATTTTTTCGAGAACTCCCTTTCCATTCAGAAAAGTCGATGCTTCCAAAGAAATCCTAGAAGTATCATCTCCAAAGAGTAATTTCTTGAATTGAGACATGAAACTATCATATACCTCATAAAAATAATGGCCAACCTTTTGCCTCCACGAAGCTTGATACAACATAGTTACAGGGTCCACCTTTGAGTTTATGTTAAGTGCCTGAATATATCTGAAGATAAATCTCAAAATAAACCCACAATATCAACAAGAATAATCCAAGTACTGAACACAATAAATAGTCAAAACCCTTGAGGTAGGGTAACACTATATAATAATCCTTAAGGAAGGATGACACTCCTCAAGCAATGATTGATACATTCACAATATTCTTCACTATATTTCATTACATTGCTTACACTTCTTTATATATCTCTCTCTATCTCCTAGGAACCTTCTAGAGAGCCTTCTCACATTTATTACATCTAACTACCATAGTGGGCCTTTATTATTATAGTGGACCTAGTCCACCTTACATTGAATGAACACATTCTCATATATTAAATGACTTCCACTAATAATACATAACCACATTCCCATTGGGTACCTTCCTAGGTACCCCATATTACCTCCCTAGGTACCCCATATTACCTCCCTAGGTATACTACATGCCATCCCCTTTCACATGTTTCTTCCTTGAAACATGAGAAGAAACCATAGTGGGTCTTTATTAATATAGTGGACCTAGTCCACCTTACATTGAATGACCACATTCTCATATATTAAATGAATTCCACTAATAATACATAACCACATTCCTATTGGGTACCTCCCTAGTTACCCCATATTACCTCCCTAGGTATAATACAGTTTACCCTTTTCCCAATACTTAAACCTTTGAAAACATGACAATATGTGGTAGTGAAAATCAAATAGGATGTCATATAGAATTTCTTTTCAATTTTAAAATTCATCAACTGCACAGTAACCTCATTTGATATAATATTTTCCTAGTCGAAGATTTCATTCTCATGGACCGTGAAATGAAAGATGTATAATGCCAACTGACAAATAGTAGTTGTAGAGTCTTGACCAACAACTCTAGTAAACTAGCAAGCAATTTATTTATAAGGGTCCTTCAAATAACTCACATGAATATTGGACATGTCTTCTGGCATTGAGGTAGGATCTTGTAGATATTCTTGCAAGAGTTTAATTCCATTGTTTTTTCCCTTCAAAAAATTTATGGCCTCTTCTCCTTTGTAAACCAAGTTCGGCACTAGAAATTTTAACATCTTCTTAAAAACCGAAGGCGCCAATGAAACAGGGGAGTCGCTTTGCAATGGGATGGTTCTTTTGTTTTGGAAAAAAATTTCAATGCACCAAGTAATGATATATTTACATCAGAAAACCTTCGGAATGCAACCAGCGAGAGATATTCCTTATGTCCACACCTTATTATTGTCTCTTTCTGGCAATGTTGAATAATATTGAGAAGACCTGGACCAATGGTAATTCTGGTCTTCTCTAGCAAAAAAGTTCAAAGTATCCCTGCAGAAATGTTGTTTTCTCATGGCCATCTTCAGAAAATTGGAAAACATTTTCATAATACCACTTAGCACCGTAAAATGACCCTTAATTTAGATTTTCTTGGTGAAATCATTAATTTGAAATAAATGTAAGTCACCTCGATATAAACATCATTAATTAACATCATTTTCATAAATGAATTTAGTAGTTGAGATCGTAAAAATAGCATTGAATGTGACTCGAGAAATGTTAAAGAAGGGGACACGTCATAGCGGGGAGTTGGAGTGGAATTTTTCAAATGAAAATGCAATTTCACGAGTTTGCAAGTCTAAGATGAGTAAAATGGCTAAGTATCGATATTTGTAGAACGACTTGTGAGAGGTAGCAAATTAATCAAGTGCAAGTATGTGAATATGTGATAGGAAAAATAAACCAAGTGTTGAACCGGATGAAAAAATAAAAAATAAAAGTAAATAAAAACAAGTCTGCTAGTATGATGGAAATGGCTAAGTATGGTAAGCATGATAAAATAAATAGAGGGGTGAAGGAGGTGTATGATAGATGTCCAAGAAATTTTAAGGGAGGAGAAAAGACATGAAAGGAAAATGAGAGGAAAGAATGGAAAACATATGGCATTCAACTATTGGCTCCAACTGTGGGATGATAAACCCCTTGCGGGTTGTCAAGGATCCAAAACATCAAGACCAGATGTCTTATTTGTTGGGAAATGGAGTCGAAATGGTAAGGATATACAAAACAAAAATAAAAATTATGTACAAAGAGAAGAGAGAATATCAAGCAAAGAAACTTTTCAAGTGTTTCTCGTTGACAGGAAACATCAACATCTTACCCTTCATATCTTTCAGCATATATGAGTTGAAACCCAGAATTTTCTCAATAAGATAAGGCCCAATCCAAATTTCTTCGAACTTCATATGCATTGACAACTTCTCTTTTTCCTTGTTCTAGAGTAACACCAATTCACCTTTCTGAAAATTCTTAATTGTTGTGCTTTGATCAAAATATGTTTTAACATTTTGTTGCCTCTGTAATATTTTCTTCAAAGCATCATTTCTCTCTTCCTCCAATTTCAATAATTGATTCAATATATTATGCAAAGGGGTAGTATTCATTTTGTCCTCAATGTTTATTGTATAAGACAAAGCATTCAATTCAAGGTTGAGTGGCATGTTTTCTTTCTTTCCATAAACCAATACATAAGGGGAGATTCCAGTGTTGTCTTTTGGTGTCATCCTTCTTTCCCACAGAGCATCTATCAACTTCAAATTCCAATTTTTCTAATTTTGTTCATTTGTCTTCTTCAGGATATGGATCAATGTCTTGTTCGTAGATTTAGCAATCCCATTTCCTTATGGATAGTAATACAATAATTTCCCCATTATAATTCCATATTCTCCACAAAAGATTTTTAAATTTGATCCAATGAATATTGAGCCATTTTATGTGATAAACTTCTCTGGTACTCCAAATCTTGACAAAATTTTATCTTTAAGAAATTTTATCAACTCCTCAGAATCAACCTTTTCCAGTGCCACTACTTCCTGCCATTCTGTGAAGTAGTTTGTGGCAATGAGAATATACATATTCCCTTTGCTTGATTTCATATTTATTGGCCCAATGACATCCAACCCCCATTGTACGAATGGTTATTCTACCAATATAGGTTGCAAAGGAATTGTAGACATCTTAATATTTCCTGGGAATTTTTGACAGGAAAGGCATCTTCTCACCATTGCATATGAATCCTTGAAAATTGACAGCCAACAATATCTTGCCCTTATTATCTTATGCATTGTAGTAGTTGGTGAAAAATGTCCTCCACATATGCCTTCATGAAACTCCTTTATCAGTTCTTGGGCCTTCTTCTCATCTACACATCTCAATAGCATGCCATCATAGTTTCTTCTAAATAATATCTCAGCAACCAACACATACGGATTCGATTTCATCTTCAAATCTCTTCTTTCCTTTGGAGTCATTGTGATAGGAAATTTCCCAGATCCTAAATAAAAGGCAATAGATAGAGATTTTCCAATTGAAATTGAAACTGCTCCATTTAAGGCATCACTATCCGCAATGAGTTTACACAATCCTTTCCCTTCAACTGCCTTCAAAGGCTTGATTTCAACATCATACTCATGAATTTTGTCTATCTAATTCACCCACTTTCCTTCTCTTAATTGTTGATTCAAGAGAATTTTCACTGGTGAATATGGAACATATGCTATAACACGATAATTCAAAATGTAATTTTGGAAATTCCAAATATTTTAGCTCATAGTCATGGAGGGTTTTAATCATAAAAAGTTTATCGGGTAATTCTTCACCTTTAACATTTCTCTGTGTGAGGACTGAGGCCACAACACTTTCTGTAGTGAAGGAATATATGATAAAATATCTTGTAAAATATGAACTAATGAGTATAGGCGCAGTAGTGATTGCTCATTTGATATTGTTGAAGGCATTCTAAGTATCTGAGGTCCACTCAAATATTTGATCATTTTTTAACAATGAATTGATCGGTTTGAAAATACTCTCATAATCAGGAACAAATCTTCTCACAAAGTTTATTTTCCCAAAAAATGATTGTACCCATTTCTTTGAAGATGGAGGATTGAATTCATTGATGGCCTTGATTCTTTCCAGGTCAATGAAAATTCCTTCTTTGCTGACAATCTATCCCAACAAATTCCCTTCAGATACAGCGAACAAACATTTCTTTAGATTCAAGGAAACCCCAATTCAAGGAGACCCCATATAACCTACACCTTTCAAAAAATTGTCTCAAATGATGAATATGTTCTTCTCTCACTTTTGAATGGACAATTAGATATGTTAGGATATTTATACACTTAGGAGTTAGTTAACATCTACTTGGTCGAATGTGTTATTAGGTAAAAGTGTGTTTCTTAGCGTGTTTCTTTAGTACGCATTAGTATGCATTTGTAGTTAGGAAATCCGACAGTCATGATATGTTCCTGACATAGAGTGATCTCGCGGTTCATATTCTCCTCGATCTTAATGGCCATTGATTCGTGGCTTAACACCCGATTGGTCCATGATATCTATTTAAAGAGCATGGAGGGTCATTTTTCGATGATCGATTGTGATAAAATCTCTTGTAAAATCTCAATGTAATATTTTTCTTTTGCATTAACAAACTACTCCAAGTGGCCACATTGGTTGGGGCCGTGGATGTTTCCCCGTAGGGGTTTTACCATGTCAAAACATTGGTGTGTTGATATTTGATCTGGTTGTGTGATTTTTTACTAAATGTGTTCATCCTCTGTTGGAATACCTGTGTAGTCGAACATGGTATCAGAGCATGTTTGAATACCCGCTCCTGGGGTAGATTGAGATCATAAAGCCGAGTTGCCTCATCTCTATTTTCTACCATTTATGTACATTCATGGGCTAAGAGGATTGTTCCATTGTGTCTGGAGCGCTCTTTTCAGTTAGGAACACTTTTCGTTTCACTCGAAAAGGTTTATGTTTTCCCAAGATATGGCCATTTTAGTCAGATTTAGAGGTATAAAACCTAGATACGCCATTTTTAAATTTGTGTAGAGTGTTATTTTGGTTTTATTTCGGTTTTATATTATTTGTTTTCGGGATGCTAATATTTTAGATCTGCATATTATCTTTGCCTCGTGCCCTATACGATCTCGGCAAATCAGAAACAAATAGGAAAAGGTGCATTTTCTAGGTAAGGTAACCAAGATCTGTCATCGAGAAGCGAAGAAAATTTCTTGTGTGAAAATAGTTTTTTTTTAGTACGCTCTCCAAGGTCGTCAACAACAAAAACAACAACAACAATCCTCTTGCTAAACAATACAATATGTTTTGCTAGACTATTTGGTTAAAATTTGACTTATTAAGAGGTTTTGAGTTCAAGTCTCTTTTTTTGTCACTTTTTTTGAAAAAGTTCATGCTCAATTATAAAGTGTATTTCACTTCAAGTATAAAAGTGAATCACTATAAGTAGCTTTAATATTTTATTTTAGGGTTATTTATTTTGCATGCGGCTTTTATTTCATAAAGTTACTTCATTTTAAAAGTGATCCCCACTTCTTTTTATAAAAGAGGGTCACTTCATAAAGCAACTTACACCACCACGTGGTCATTTGGTTATTATTTATGCATTTTTTTAAAAGAGCATAACTTTCACATCCGAAGTCCGTTTTTAGTGCCCTTTTTTTTTTAAACCGCCTAATTTTTTTAGATCTTTCCATACAGATCATCAGTTTAAGTTTTTAAATCCATATTATCTACATATTTAATATGACTTCTTTCAGTAATCTTTTGCTTACCATCACTAACTACTTCCAATGGAAATATCATATGGCATATTTATTAAGAAGTAAATGCTTGTACTAGATTACCTTGGGAAAGGAAAAAGAACTCATTGATGCTGATAAGAAATTTGAATGGGCTAATAGGAGTGATGAAGCACGTGGAATAATTGGAATGTCCATCTCTCACGATTTAAGTTTCTACCTTAAAGAAATTGATGACCCCGTTGAAGCTTGGGAAAAGATTGAATCTGTGTTTGGTAAACTCAATATTATTCGAGCACAACAGTTAGAAACTCAAGTACTAAATTTAATTCCAAGTGATTTCTCTTGTATTGGAGACTATCTATCAAAGTTTAAAACACTCATAATTTTATGTGAAGAATGTGAGATAAAGATGGAAGAAGAGTGTTGCATCTATATTATTATTTCTAATATAGGTAGTGCATATTATGTGTTTGTATCTACCTTTTATGCCATGAGAGAGGATCTAGGGAAAGCTTATCAAAAACCCACTCTTGATTCCTTTTGTGCTACTTTGATTAGACAAGAAGATAAGAATGTACAACTTGGAGTGATCAGCACTACAAGTACCTCCAACAAAGCCTTAGTCGCCCAGCATAAAGATAAACCAAAGAATCCCAAGAAGCAACATCCTCGCTACAACAACAAGCAACATAAGGGTCCCAAACCCACTTAGACATCTTCATCTCATAATGGTGACAAAGGAGAAAAATATAAAAATAATAAGATTGACATACATTGCAACTTTTGTGATAAAGATGGTCATGATGAGTCCAAATGTTTCAAGAAGATGACAGCTTTAGAAGTAACAATGAAGAAGCAAAACATCAGTATTGATTCTACTTCTTCTTCTCATGGGCATGCACTTTTTGCTTATGGTTTCTCCATCAATACAGCTTCTACTTCTTCTTTTGATGAGTGGCTTATTGATTATGGAGCATCTTATCATATGGCTAAGGATAAAGATATATTTTCTTCTCTAAATGAATGTAACACAAAGAAAATATTTGTTGGTTATGATAGATCTCTTAGTGTCGTGGGATCTGGAACAGTTCAAGTAGATAATGGTCATTTCAATGATGTATTATGTGTTCCAAGTCTTTCTTGCAACCTTCTATCAATATATCAAATCACTCATTCAGGTGAAGGTAAAACCGTAGAGTTTTCACCTCACCAAGTTGTAATCAAGGATCTAAAAGATCCTAAGTATGTTCTTGCAATTGGAATTATTGATGATATTACCAGGTTGTACAAGTTAGACAACTTTGGGTCATCATATTTTTCATGAGTTTTTGTTTCTCATAGCGATGACTTGAGCAAACTTTGGCATGAGTGGTTTGGTCATCTAAACTATCGTTCATTGCAGAAACTATGTAATCAATAGATGGTGGTTGTTCTTCCTCTTGTTTTCTACAGAGATGGTATTTGTGTCAACTTTGTTCTTGGCAACCATCATCATGACAGTTTTGACAAACGTGCATATTGGCATGCCTAGGGCCCTTTGTAGCTTGTTCACAGTGATTTGTGTTGTCCACTTTCTACTCCTTATTTTTATGGGTTTAAGTATTTCTTAAATTTCATTGATGGCTTTTCCAGGCCTACTTGGGTTTACTTCTTAAAACTTAAGAGCGGAGTTTTTGACAATTTTTTGTCCTACAAGGCCCTTGTAGAAAAGCAATATGGACATCAAATTCAAAGGTTAAGAATAGATAATGTAGGCGAATATGTGAACAATAATTTTACAAGTTACTTCACTACAGAGGGCATCCAAATGCAACACATTGTTCCATATACACCATAAAAAAATGGTGTTGCTGAGAGAAACAACCGCACATTAAAAGAAATGGTTAATTGTATGATCCAATCTAAAGGATCAAATCTAAAGTATTGGGTGGAAGCCATCAACTACGCAAATTAGATAGTAAATCTCACTCCCATAAAGGGTCTTAAAAGTATAACACTGGAAGAATCTTGGAATAAAATTAAACCAGATGTAATTCACTTTCGTGTATTTGGTAGTTTAGCATGGGCTCACATTCTTGATGAGAAAATGAAAGCATTGCATACTAAAAGTGAGAAGTGTATATTTGTTGGTTATTCTGAAGATGTCAAAGGTTATAGACTTATTCAACCACATTTTAATGAAATTACTATTAGAAGAGATGTTAAATTTGATGAAACTCTCTTGGCCTACGAGCCTAATTTGGAGTTTGTGCCTTCTTCGGTCTGCGAGGCATATTCAACATTTGTTCCTTTGTCTGTTCCTATTCTATTTTATTCTTTAGATGATGACAGTGAGGATGAAAATCCACCTCCGCCTGCTCACGTTCCTCCAGATGAGTCATTTGAACCTAAACCAGCACCATCTCCTCTACTTCCTAGATGGGTCTGTTTAACACGAGAAGCAGTTGGCAATCTTGTTAGTGATCTGTCATATCAGAGTCAAACACGTTCATAATTCCAGTGATCCTCTTCTCTTTTGGCTTAAGTTTCAGAGACTCATGATCTAGAGACATTTGCAAAAGCTTCAAGTCATCCAAATTTGGATATGGAAATGAATGAAGAGTATAGTTCTTTAATGGAAAATGATAATTGAGATCTTGTACCTCTTCCAAAAGGAATAAAAATTGTCGGATGTAAATGGGTATACATAACTAAGTATTCATCAGATAGAAGTGTTGAAAGACACAAGGCTCGGTTAGTTTCCAAAGGATTTTCCCAAGTTCAAGGAATTAACTATAATGAAACATTTTCCCCTGTAGCCAAAATTAATCCCATATACCTTGGTCTTGCCCTTGTTGCCTCACATAAATGGGAGGTCCATCAAATGGATGTTAAATCCACCTTCTTCCATGTATATTTTCAAGAATAAATCTACATGGAACAACCTCATGGCTATGTCTAGAATGAATCTAGCCTTGTTTTTCTGCTTAAGAAATCTCTTTATGGTCTTAAGCAAGCTCCTTGAGCTTGGTATGCCAAAATGGACAGCTTTCTTATTGACATCGGATTCACTAGAATCCATTATGATCCTAATTTCTATACCAAGAAAGTAGGAAGCCATCTCATAATCCTTGTCCTTTATATGTTGATGACCTTATCCTTACTTGTAGTGACTCAAAACTTTTAAACCATGTGAAAACTAGCCTTAAGAAGAAATTTGGAATGACAGACTTAGGATTTTTGCAATATTTCCTTGGCCTCCAAGTTTTGCAAACCAATGAAGGAATTTTTATTTCCCAGTTTAAGTATGATTGTGACCTTCTTCATCACTTTCACATGCATGATTGTAAACCATACCCTTCTCCCTTCCAATCTGAAGTCAAGCTTAGTTCCACTTGTACTTATTCTGAATTTGATGGCACCTTGTACCGTCAGTTGGTTGGCAGCCTCTTTTACTTGACTCATACTCGTCATGATCTTTCCTTTGTTGTTGGTATTGTTGCCTGGTATATGAAAACTCCCCATGAAATCCATTGGAAAGAAACTGAAAGGATACTTCATTATGTATGTGGTATAATTCAGTTCGGGATATATTACAGTTCAGGGGTGACTCCTTTATTGGTTGGTTTATATGATTCACATTGAGCTGGTAACCTTGATGATCAGAAGTATATTGTGGGTTATGTTTTCATCCTTGGTTCAAGACCTGTCACTTGGGCCTGTAAGAAAAAATGGGCTATTTCACTTTCTTCAGCAGAAGTAGAGTATCGAGCAATGGTAAATTCAAGTAAGGAATCCTTGTGGCTTCGACAGATCCTTTTAGATTTTGGATTCTAGCAGCAGTATCTGACCAACCTTTGGTGCGACAATCAGAGTGTCATCAAGCTCAGCAAAGACCCAGTTCAACATCAATGCAGAAAACACATTGAGCTACACATGCACTTCATCAGAAAGCTCATTCATGATCAAGTTATTGAAGCGATCGTTTTCCCTACAGAAGATCAAGTTGCAAACATTTTCACCAAGTCTCTTACAGAAATGAAGTTTTCCAAACTTTGATCTATGTTAGGAGTTCAACAAGTTTTCTTCAAGGGGGAATAGGCTCTAATGCCTCCTTCCTTCTCCTATTATGTCAATATTGTAAATCCTTCAATCATATCCCAAGTTTTTCATAAGGGGGGATGTTAGGATATTTAGACCATTAGGAGTTGGTTAAGATCTACTTGGTCTAATGTGTCATTAGGTAAAAGTGTGTTTCTTAGTGTGTTTCTTTAGTATGCATTAGTATGTATTTATATTCAGGAAATCTGACGGTCACGATATGTTCCCAACATAGAGTGATCTAATGGTTCATATTATCCTCGATCTTAACGGCCATTGATCTGGGTCTTAACACTCGATTGGTCCACGATCTCTATTTAAAGAGCATGGAAGGTCATTTGTCGATGATCGATTGTGAGAAACTCTCTTGTAAAATATCTTTGTAATCTTTTTCTTTTTCATTAATAAATTGCTCCAAGTGGTCGTGTTGGTTGGGGCTATGGATATTTCCCCGTAGGGGTTTTACCACATCAAAACATCAGTGTGTTGATCTTTGATCTGGTTGTGTGAGTGGATACTAAAGGTGTTTGTCCTCTGTTGGAATACCTCTGTTGTTGAACAAGATCATTCTGGTAATCCACCATAAATATCCCTATCAAGTCTTTGAATATGTGATCCATATCCCTTTGAAAAGTAGCTCCGTTGTTTTTTAAACCAAATGGCATGCAAGCATATGCATATGTCTCCCAGGGTGTTATGAAGTCATCTTTATCCTATCTTATTATGCAAATAAAACTTGATTATATCCAGAAAATCCATCTAACATGGATATACAAGAAGACCCAGTAACTTGTTGAAGAAGGAATTCCTTGTCAGGTAGGGGATAGTTATCTCTTATGCTTGCCTTATTTAAATTTCTAAAATCAACACACATTCGAATTTCCTTGGTATTTTTCCTCACAACCAAAGGATTCAAGAGACAATCTGAATGTCTAATGGGATATATGATTCCAACAATTCTCAATTTCTCCAACTCAAATTTTACCAATGGCT
The DNA here is from genome assembly GCA_032191745.1 of Picea mariana. Lineage (NCBI taxonomy): Eukaryota > Viridiplantae > Streptophyta > Pinopsida > Pinales > Pinaceae > Picea > Picea mariana. The sequence goes on from JASDQU010738305.1 coordinate 65,289, forward strand.
TCATCTTGGTATTCATCATTTGTATCTTCTACTTAAAGATCTTTGTCCCTTCTCTCAATGGAATAATATTTTGGAATATGGATGTATCATATGATTTAATATCGTCATAAATCCATGCAAATACATCAAAATACTCTTTAAAAAGGGAAATATATTGATCAACTTCTTCAGATCTACAATCAACTCCCAGAATTACATATTTTAGGGAACTATCAGTTCAAATATTGATTTTCCTTGTCTCTCGTACCTTTTGAACCGGTACTTCTTCCTTGAGATCCTTTGCATGATCATGTCTTGTAAAAAGAGATTCAGATTTGACACAATTTTTTGGAACAGAAGAAATATTATTATCATTTTCTTCAACATCATTTTCATTTGCCAAAAACTCATTTAGTTCCTCATCATTCTCAAGTACTTAGAGATATTCTAGATTATCGGGCACTGAAGATCTAAAGACTCTTTTCACTTGAAAGGAGATTTCACTTTGCATATACTTGGGATTCGAAAATGAAGTAGCAAGTGATAAAGAATATGTTTTTTTTATTTGTCTCTCTTCGAATGAATGATATGTTGAATGAGCTAAAGGCTCCCATTATTTCGTTCACTCTCTTAAAATACAGTTTGTTTTTTTCCTTTTTAATCTTATATCTCTGAGTGATTTGATTTATGATCAACTCAAAATCACCAGTTATAATCAAATGTTCAATATTCATCTCTAGTGTGAGGATCATCCCCTCAATTACAGCTTTAAACCCCACTTCATTATTTGTACATGGAAACCAAAGTCTGACAATATGTGGATATATGACCTTTTCATGGATTTTGAGTAAAATTCCAACTCCACTTCCCAATATTGAACATGCACCATCAAAATTCATTCCCCAATACCCAACAAAGGAATTGTCTTCTTTTTGTACATCTTCTGATTGCTCCACATCAAGTATGGCATAATTTCCAATACCAGCATCTATGTAATCTTCCATCAATTCATTTTCCTTCTTTTTGTATGAAAATGGTGTTCTAGGTTCATGAGTAACTTTGAGCATTGTCCCATCTTTGTCTCGCAGCATCATGCAACTTCCATCATTCATTATGTAACCGCCAATTGTTGAGGACTAGTATCTTCCAAGGACCACTCCATATTATGGAGGGAGATCTACCACTATGATAGTGAAAATAGTGATAACATGAGGGGCAGTAGTAATCCAAGAACAAAATTCTTTGATTTCTCCATAAGATGGAACTTTTCTGGAATTGATCGCATAGATACTTTTGCATGTATCATAATACTTGGTGCGTCTCATGACAAGTGCTTCCATCACTGCCAAGGTCATGATGTTATTTGTTGCTTCAAAATCCACCAAACAATTATGAAGCACAACATCATGGTTTTCAATCAAAATATAGAAGGGTGGAACTTTTCCTCTTAATATGACAGCTGATATATTTTGGTTTTGCTTCGGATTTGTAATAACATCTTCCATTCTGTCGGTTGGCTCATCCAAAATTTTGAGAATGTTTTCCCTTTTTTAAGGAACCTTTACTACCTTTGTAAAATGAAAAGTGGTTCTTAGTTTTTTAAGATCGTCAACCAAATTATATATCATTCGATGAGGATTTGAATTCTTTCGTTTCTTTTTCGTTTATGTGCTACCTGATTTACTCTTCTCATTCTCCTTCTCATTTTCCTTTTCTTTTTATTTTTCTTTTTCAAAATTCTCATTATTCTTTAACTTATTTACATGTGCTCATGTCTGGGAAACATTTTCTTGCAAGATAAGATCTTCTTCATGTTCTTCAAATATGTACATGGATGAATCGCATTCATACTTATGTACAGATTCAAGAGCTTCTTCTTGGACATAATCATCTTCTTGATAAACCATTTTCTCATTGTAGGGATCTTCAAGTATTACTGCATTTGGATTTGGTTCCCTTGGGATTCTCTGTCTCTATTGATTATCAACATTTTATATTCTTTCTCTTTGTTCTTGAGTGGGATTTCTTCTTTTCTCAGGAACTGGAATCCTTGAGTTAGGCATAAAATTATCATTCCTTCTCAGTCTTTTCATTTTGTTCTTCATTTGTTTGATGGTTTTGTTCATCTGTGCAATCTCCATTATTTTCTTTGTCTCCTGATTTGCAACGGGGTCAATTTTCACATCCGTGATAGTTCCTTTAAAGAATCCTCCACCGACTACTTGATATTCAGTATGTCGTGGCTTTTGATCCTCATTATTCCTTGAACTAGATGCTCCTTGATCAGCAATATTCAAACTGTTCATATGCCTTTTTACTTTTCCAAGGATAATGTCAAGGTCAGTGCCTATTTCAATCATGATTTCCTCCATTTCAGTAGCTTTGATCATTTCTTCATCTAAAGTCTCAATTTGAGAGGCTCTAATAGAAAACTTTACATTGGACAGCATGGCATTTTTGTAACAACCAAGTATCAGTGGACCATTAGGCCTTTTTGCTTTACGGATTTTATTCAACATTTTGTTGAATCTCAAATTGAAATCTTGAATCCTCTTTTTTCTTCAATCAGATTTGGGTGAAGTTGGTAAGAAGAGTATGGTAAGCAACTGAAGGAGAAAACATATTCAAGAACATTGTTTCAATATCATCAAATGAGATGATTGATCTCGTGGACAATGATTTGTACCATTCATAGGCTTGTCCAGATAGAGTTTGGAGAAACAATCTTACCATTACATCATCACATTCGATAAGGTGGAAGACACAAACATCTAAAAATAAATCAACATGTCTTTTAGCATCAATCGTTCCATCTCCAGAAAATGTCTTCAAAGTACCCTTAGGAAGAACAGGGAGCTCATGTTGTTCCCCTCGAAGGTTCTTGGAATTATATATCTTAGATAGTGTCTTTCCTCACTCCTTTCTTCTCATCTTTCTTCATGTCTTTCTTCTCGTCTTTCTTCATGCATATCTTCTTTATCAGCCATATCTGAAAGTTTCTTCTTTTCTTCAAAAATATGCCCTTCAATTTCTAGGATACATAATTGCTTTCTCTTACTTCTAGTGATTGGTCCTTTATAATCATCCAGTTTCAATTCCTATTTTGTCTTTGCGCTCTTCGAATTTTCCTTTTGTCTCTTCTTTGTATTTGGATCATTTCCCTTTCTTCCTATTGAACAAGATTTTCCCAATATATTTCTAATTCTTCTCTAGTTCCAGTTGTTGTTATTGCAAGATTATACAATTGATGTAGAACACTTCCCTGATTTTGTAACCCAATTTCTAACTGGGTCTGGTTCGGTTGAGGCAAAGTCATATGAATTCGTGGTGTGAAACTAGCTTCAAATTTTCAAATTTTCTCCCTACTAGAGGCACCAAAAATGTTGATGTTTGAATCTGTTAAGACTGAAATGACAACCTCATGAGGATATGAATCCTAATTCATTTTTAGAGAGGTGCTACTCCTATTTTTCTTATGATCTTCATTGAAATTTCAAATCAAGATATAGGACTATGTCAAATAACATGAGTCTAATTCTTCCATGCTCAAGAAAATTCAAATGTTGAAAAATAAATATATGTATGTAAAGAGGGGGGTTCCTGAGAAGTGGACCAGGAACTTCAAACATCACACATGCAAGAAAATAAAAATGCAGATATCCTCACATCCATCATAGTTTAATAAATATCTGATCACATTCAACATAAAAAGGAAACGATTTACTACATGAGATAACTTTGAAAGAGTATTACTTATAGAGATCAAAAAAATATTTTGATAGATTGACTTCAAATATTTTATATTCAAAACACATAATTAGAAAATATAGTCAAAATCGATCCAGAATTAGTTCTCTATGATTTCTCAAAATGATAATGCATGTTACGGTGCTTGAAATTAAATGTAGTTGTCCATAAGGAACTGGGATTGGAGCTCATGTAGACCATAAACAAATATTTACAAGAAAATTTTTGAAGAAGGGGCGGAGTGCAATGTGAACAACAAGATCTAGAAAGAAGACAAGGAGGAGTTATCATAATTTGGTTATGCTTTTATAATGAAAGACTAAGTATAACTGGATGAAAATTTGATAAAGGGGGGAATATGTGATTCGGTGTAGACTTACTATGATGGATTCTCTCCTCCTTCACTTGCTTTTTGATGTGCCTTGTGTATTTTTTCCTGTTGTGGTTAGGTGGTCGGTTGTAACTTCTTATGTTGGTATTTAAGAAATCTTGGCATCAAATTTTTTTAACCATTATTCAATATAATCCCTTAACGGAGCAACGATCACTTCTTGTTTCACTTTGATACTAAATAATTCACCCTCAATTTCTTTATAATCAATAGATAAATTTTGCAACGTATTTTCAATATCTTCATTTTTGTTAGTATATTCAACAAGCCAATTGTCAATGTCATCATATGTGAACTCAACCGTGTTATCAAATTTTTCAACCAATGCTTTCTTTAGGACTTCAATTTCTTCTTCAAATTGTTTTCAGGTCATGAGAATTGAATTTGATATTAGCTTAGGGTATGAAACTTCGATGGTGTTGTTGGCAATATCCGAGCCAACAATTTTTTAATATGATTCCTTCCTTTTTGTGACACATCATTTAATCGACTCAATAATCCCCTTTATGTATTAACTCTTTTGATCCAGCATGCCTTTAATTGTTTCACATAGCTTTGGAAGGGAAAATATTTATGTTTTCTTCTTTGGTCTGTCATCACGGAGACCTTTGCTACAAACATTGCAACTCCATTTATGCAAAATCATTCATCATTCTTTAAATATGCATTCAAATATTCTTTGGTATTCTGGATTCTGAGGCCAAGAGAGGCAAATATTTTTTCCAAGTCCCACAATTCTAAAATTAATGAAATTATTTTCTTTATGTTTTCCTCAATGAAATGTCAAGTGGAAATAATCAAACTTGAAATTCCTTTAACACTTCAACTTGACTTAGGAATTTCTTGAAGACTTCTTTCAGGATGAATCATGGCAATCGGGGTAGCCAAAATAGGTGGAGGCATGAGGGTTGCTTCAAATTCCTTGACTCTTTCTTTTAGCCAAACATTTGATTCTTCCATATTAGCTATTGAAAATTCCAATGCATCCCCTATGACCTTGTGAATTGATGACAACTTTGATGGAAACATGTTTCGGGTATCAATAGCAGACTGTGATTTTTCCCTCTTACTCTTTGAGGTCCTTTAAAAAACCATTTTCTTTGAATCTTTGTCAAATGAGGCATTATGTAAAGAAAAGGTTTCTTCATCAAAAAAGATTTCATCCTAGATAGAAATTGTAGAAATGTGTTGTATATTTCCCTGAGCATATTCTTCTTCATCTGGGAAGTGGATATTTTCGATATCAACATCCAGGTCCATGTTATCTAGCAAGATATCATTTTTAGGTGTGTCTAGTTCTCCTCCCCCTTGTTGTGAATTAGTTCTTTTTCTTTTAACTATTAGATTATGGGGGTTTTCTAAGTTTCCCTAACGAGGGTTTTGTTCTTCATCATCTTTTGAATTGTTACTCAGGGTTTTTCTTTTTTGGGCCACTCTAGGTTGATGGTTTACCTTAGGTAAAATGCTTCTGTAGGAAATGGTGGGTGATTGAGAATTCTTTTCACTTGAGGGTTTTCCTCTCTCTTTGTGATGTTTTTTGTTTCTTACAATGGTCTCTATATCTCTAGCATTTCTATCAATCTCTAGAACATGGGGGTCGTGACTATCATCCTCTTCTTCTCCCAATATAAGTGCATCGATAAGTGTAGGGTTTAGCCCAACTGATATTATGTGGTTATAAAAAAGGTGATCAAGCTCAAACCCTTTCATATGTTCTCAAAATTTCACATTAAATTGGTCAAAATAGGAAGCATACTCGTCAATCTTGTAAATTTCTCTCAAAATAATTTCTCCAACCTTCCACGGTAGGGGGATAAACTATTTTTCCTTTTTTTCTAAAAAGTATGAAATCAAAATTTGTATTGTCTCAACACCTATATGAAAAATAAATTATCAGGCACATAATAAGGAATAAATATAGGTTTTTTGTGAGAAAAAAAAATCATGATGATGTTATAATCATCCATTTTTTCAAGAACTCCCTTTCCATTCATAAAAGTCGATGCTTCCAAAGAAATCCTAGAAGTATCATCTCCAAAGAGTGATTTCTTGAATTGAGACACAAAATTATTATATACCTCATAAAAATAATGGCCAACCTTTTTCCTCCACAGAGCTTGATACAACATAGTTGCAGGGTCCACCTTTAAGTTTACCCTTTTGTCGATACTTAAACCTTTAAAAACATGAAAATACGTGATAGCAAAAATCAAATAGGATGTCATATAAAATTTATTTTCAGTTTTAAAATTCATCAATTACGCAGTAACCTCATTTGATATAATATTTTCCTAGTTGAAGATAGTGTTCTCATGGATTGTGAAATGCAAGATGTATAATGTCAACCGAGGAATAGTTGTTGTAGAGTCTTGACCAGCAAATCTAGTAAACAACCAAGCAATTTCTTTATAAGGGTTCTTCAAAGAACCCACCTGAATATTGGATATATTTTGGCATTGAGGCAGGATCTTGTAGATATTCTTGCAGGAGTTCAATTCCATTGTTTTTTCCCTTCAGGAAATTTATGGCCTCTTCTCCTTTGTAAACCAAGTTTGGCTCTAGAAATTTTAATATATTCTTAGAAATCGAAGGTGTCAATGAAACAAGGGAGCCACTTTGCAATGGGATGGTTCTTCTCTTTTGGAAAAATTTGTCAATGCACCAGGTAATGATATATTTACATTCGAAAACCTCTAGAACGCAACTGGTGATAGCTATTCTTGATGTCCACACCTTATTATTATGTCTGTCTGGCAATATTTAATAGTATCGATAAGACATAGACCAATGGTAAGTATGGTATTCTCTGGAAAACAAGTTCAAATTATCCTCGTAGAAATGTCATTTTCTCACATCCATCTTCAGAAAGTTGAAAAACTTCTTCGTAATATCACTTAGCACAGTAAAATAACCCTTAAGCTAGATTTTCTTGGTGAAAGCATCAATTTGAAATAAATGTAAATTGCCTCGATATAAACATCATTAATTAATGACATTTTCAAAAATAAATTTAGTAGTTGAGTCCATAAAAATAGAATGTAATGTGACTCAAGAAATGTGAAAGAAGGGGACACGTCATAGAGGGGATTTAGAGTGGAAGTTTTCAAATGAAAATGAAAGTTCGTGAGTTCACGAGTCTGAGAGTCTGAGATGAGAAAAATGGCTAAGTATCGAGATTTTTCAGACAACTCATGAGAGGTAGAAAACTAATCAAGTGCAAGTCTACAAATCCACGATAAGAAAAATTAAGTGTTGAATCGGATGAAAAAAAAAAAGGAAATAAAAACAAGTCTGTGAGTATGGTGGAAATGGCTAAGTATGGTAAGCATGATAAAATAAAGAGAGGGATGAAGGAGGTGTATGATAGATGGCCAAGAAATTTTAAGGGAGGGGAAATCCCATGAAAGGAAAATGAGAGGAAAGAAGGGAAAACATATGTCATTCAACAAGTGTCCACCCATGAGTGGGGTTTTAGTCGATGACCCTGGAATGTTTGTTTCAATGGGGGATGTGTTGTTGTTTATTTCCTCTTCATCTTTATTTCTCTGTTCTTTCATTGTTTCTTCTTCGGATTCCTTTTCCTCTGTTACGAGTGGAAAAAACCTCCCTATGGCTACACCAGAGTTTACAATGTAGGCAGATCAATAACCATTTAAAAGTCTCCTACTTCTTTAACTACCCCAAACATACCCCAAACTCATGCAAGAAAAGTAAAATGAGAAGGATCAGGTAAATGTACCTTTACTCCATGTCTGGTGATGATCCTCTCGCGCTTGATAACTTCGTTGACTGCAAGCCTCCTACCAAGGATGGTCTGCATTCAAAGACAGACAAACAGAAAGATACAAGCATGCATTTCATACATAAATAAGGGTTAGATGTTAGAATAAAAAAATAAAACAAATGCAATTATTCGACACATCATGTTTTGGGACAGGAAAAGTACTTCTTTTATTGATAATACAATGATCACTTACAACAAAAGTCAGTTATTGCTCCTCGAACCTGGTTCAGGATCCTCTTCACCAAGATCCAAGTGCACCTCCGCGTATATTTCTCCTCTCAACCTTCTTCTTGGGAAATGGAATGGGTTCTTATGGAGGAAAAAGGGAAAAATGAGGAATTCTGAGGCAATTCTCACAAGAAGGCTACAAATTCTTGGAGCGAGGAGGGGATGTGAAATAGGTAGAGTTTCACTATTCTTATGTCTAGATGTAGAATGAGACCCCAAAACCTCATTTTATATGACAAAAGGATGGTTATTCAGTTGGGTGATGGGCTATAGGTGGTGGATTAGTTGGGAAACTACCCAATAGCCCATAATCTCAATGAATTCCTTGCAAATTTTTAATTTTTTCAATTTTTGCAAGTATATGCGAGTTATAGTGGTGTAGCATCCATACATATGTGGGTTGTAGTGGTTCAGAAGATGTATGTGCGTGGGAAGTATTGGTGCATGTCACATACATCTTCAAAATTTTGGCTTTTTAGAAGAGCAACTCAGTGATGGCTTGGCAAAAAATGCAAGTAAGAGGGCCAAATTCCAGGTATGCATATGTAGAGAAATTTAGGGTTATAACAGATGCCCCCTAATGTGTGAGGTCAGAAGAGAATATGATGGCCGAAATACATTAAAAAATCCTCACCACTGTACGAAGCAAGTGAGGCCAGGACTAGAGTTTGGGAGGTGCCATCTGCAAAAATAACAATTGTCTCTTCGAGGCGGGCATACCCATGCTTGGGATGAAAATAAATCATGGTTGCCAATCAAATACACTGCAGATCCATGTCATATAACTATATAAAGTGTAGTTGTGATAAATATACAGAGGATCTACATCTCAAAAGCAAAGATATACAAGTATATTATCCATCTTCAAGAAGCCAACGATGCCTAATGGTTGGAGATGAGGTCTTTAGAGCTCAAGAAACAACTTCAAGATCTTCAAAACTCAGGTAGGAGTGTAATGTGAGTGTACAAATTCACTACCCAGAGGTCTTCGATGGCTCTTCGAGAACAAACAAGAGGATCTCGATGATCAGGAACTCAGGTAGGAGTGTAATGTGAGTGTACAACTTCACTACCCAGAGGTCTTCGATGGCTCTTCGAGAACAGACAAGAGGATCTCGATGATCAGGAAAAGAACTTCATTGATTTCAAACAAGGACTTGATTGGAATTTTCGGATGGTCGAACATGAGGGAAAGAGACAACTACAGAAAGGTCAACTCAGGTTGGGAGAAAATTCCCTTGGAAAATAGCACGAAATATGATCAGACTCAAGCAGCATGACATTGACATAATTTTATGATGCAGGAGGCAACGCAAACTCTCCATGTGTTTGGAAGAGTAACCAAATGGAGGATATCTTTATGTAGCGAGAACAACTTCCTAAGGTCATATTATATCCCAAAGCTTGATGAACAAATGAAAGGATGTGCTTTATCAAGCCTCCTCCCAAGGTTGGCCTTCATTCAAAGACAGACAAATAGAAAGATACAAGCATACATTTCATACATAATTAAGAGTTAGATGTTAGAATAAAAACATAAAACAAATGAAAATATTTGACACATCATGTTTTGGGACAGGAAAAGTACTTCTTTTATTGATAATGCAATGATCACTTACAACCAAAGTTGGCTACTAATCCTCGAACCTAGTCTGGGCTCCTCTTCACCAAGATCCAAGTGCACCTGTGCATATATTTCTCTTCCCAACCTTCTTCTTGGGAAATGGAATGGGTTCTTATGGAGGAAAAAGGGAAAAATGAGGAATTCTAAGACAATTCTCACAACAAGGTTGCAAATTCTTGTGGCAAGGAGGGGATGTGAAACAAGAAGAGTTTCATTGTTCTTATGTCATTATGTGGAATGAGACCCCAACACCTCCTTTTATATGACAAAAGGATGGTTATTCGGTTGGGTGACGAGCTATATGTGGTGGATTAGTTGGGAAACTAACCAATAGCCCGTAATCTTAATGAATTCCTTGCAACTTTTTAATTTTTTCAACTTTTGCAAGTATACGCGAGCTATAGTGGTGCAGCATGCGTACGTACGTGGGTTTTAGTGGTGCAGTAGGTGTATGTACATGGACATTATTTGTGCAAGGCGCATACATCTTCAAAAAATTGGTTTTTTAGAAGAGAAACTTAGTGATGGCTTGGCAAAAAATGCAAGTAAGAGGGCCAAATTCTAGGTATGCATATGTAGAGAAATTTAGGGTTATAACAGGTGCCCCCTAATGTGTGAGGTCAGAAGAGCATCTGATGGCCGAAATACATTACAAAATCTTCACCAATGTACGAAATGAGTGATCCCAGGACCAGATTTCGAGAGGTGCCATCTGCAAAAATAACAATTGTCTCTTCGAGGCAGGCATACCCATGCTCGGGATGAAAATAAATCATCACTTCCAATCAAATACACTGCAAATCCATGTCATATAACAATATAAAGTGTAGTCGCGAGAAATACACAACAGATCTACATCTTAAACTCAAATTTATACAAGTATTATCTATCTTCAAGAAGCCAACGACGCCTGATGGTTGGAGATGAGGTCTTCATAGCTCAAGAAACAAATTCAAGATATTCAAAACTCGAGTAGGATTGTAATGTGAGTGTACGAATTCACTACCCAGAGGTCTTTGATGGCTCATCGGGAATAGACAAGAGGATCTCGGTGATCAGGCAGAGAACTTCATTGATTTCAAACAAGGACTTGATTGGACTTTTGGGATGGCCAGACATGAGGGAAAGAGACAACTGCAAAAAGGTCGACTCGAGTTGGGAAAAACTTCCCTTGGAAAAGAGCATGAAAGATGATCAAACTCAGGCAGCATAACATTGACATAAGTTTACGATGTAGGAGGCAACACAAACTCTCCATGTGTTTGGAAGAGTAACCAAAAGGAGGACATCTCTATGCAGCGAGAATATCTTCCTAAGGTCATATTAGATCCCAAAGCTTGACAAACAAATGGAAGGATGTGCTTTTTCCAAGGCTGACTCATTGTACTGCCAAAAAAGAATATATATTTCCCATCCCCTCTTTTTGTGTTTTTTTATCTTTTTGTCTTTTTCAATTTTTTAAAGAGATTGAAAAGGAATAAAATAATGCTACGTTACAAAGGAGGAATGAGTTTCGCAAGCATAGTAGTTCCAAGATCAAGGAACATACTAATTCTTAGAGCAAGGAGACATGTGCAGGAAAAGTGCTACAAGGCTTACGTATAAGGCATGCTTCAAAGGTTCAGTTGAGAGAAACATGGAGTCGGCATTAGGCCAAATATGCAGAGATGCAAATGTGATTAGCAAGACACGATAAAACCCCCTTCAATGTATTTTTCACAAGCCCAAAGAAGGTAAGCTCGGTATTTTTTTCACATTTAGAGATTTTGAAAAAAGGTAGCATAAGACTCCACTAGGGTACCTTTTTTGGAAATAGTCTAGTCGGTTCGAAAAAGGGATAAACTAGCACCTAAAATACGTCTATTCAAAACCATTTTAACAAGTGTGACAAAGACAAGATTACCCGGCAATCTTTAGAATTTTAAGGAGTCTGAAAATAGATTAACTATGGACACACTTCTTTTTTCTAGATTTAATCTCCTTATCCCAAAAATTATAAAATTTACTAAGGAGAAATCTCTCGGCGAGACGAATCTCCCGAGGTGTACCTTTTTCCTCCATAATCTACAGGCTAGAAAAAGGGCTAAACTCATGCCAGTAGATGTTCTTATGGACCAATTTAACAAGTGTGAAGGAACAAGGTCACTCAGAAATCTTTTCCATTTTAGGTTGTCTGAAAAGAGATTAACTATGGACTCTGTGGGGGTTCCTTTTTCGTAAGTAATCTCCAAGGCCCGAAAAGGTGATAAACCAAAACCAAGGAGAATGTTCCTTTTTCGTAAATTTAGTCCCTCGGTCCCAAAAAAGGGTTAAACCTATACCTGAGAATACTCTTCTAGCAAACTGAAGCTCCTAGAGTATACCGTTGTTTGTAAAATTGACCATTCAGACTAAAAAATGGGTAAACTATCATCAGACAGATGTGCCTTCAAGTTTTAGTTTGGCGAGCATGAAGGACAACAAGATCGCTCGACAATATTTTCATGTTTATAGATTCTGAAAAGGGCTTAAAGAAGACTCTAAGAGGTCACTTTTCTTAGTTAATCCAGACAAGATTGAAAAATCATAAATGTAGTCTCATCGGATGTTTCTTTCGGATTTCAAAGCGAGCTTGAGAGACAGCAAAGTATGCTCATTTTTTGGGACTCCTTAGGGTGAGGCCAAGAGTGATGATGCATCAAGTGAATGAGGCTCAATCTCATAATCATGACAGGACTAATAAGGACTTCTGAGCCTAAAGCCATTAGAGATAGCATGGACACCAAAAGATAACAAGGATCTATCTAGGGAATCCATGTAAAGGTAGGATCTACCACCTAATAATGACACTTATAAAATAGTAAATATGATTCGGTGCCACACTTTGATGGGATCCATCCTATGGCAAAGCAGAAAAGACAACGAGATGCAGAAAGTGGAGGTGGAATCCTAACTTATATGAAAAAAAGTTGGAAAAATAGCTTTTACCAAAGTACCTTTAAAAGTGACCCATCTCCCAATAAGGTTACCAAACCAAAAGTGAAGTGCATTGTAGCATCCAATAAGAAACTCAAGAACCACATTAAATGGTTTCCAAGCTAGAAAAAATGACAAAAGGGTTCAAAAAAGTGGAAAAAAGGGCCAAAAAAGCCTATAAATAGAAGTTGACAGCTCATTTTCACCATTGCAATTCGAAAAATAACCAAGAGGTAAAAAACACCCCTTTGCTATAAGAGTTGATTCCGGGAGCTTTAGAGGACGAAACAAACTTCCGCTTGGACCAAGTAGTATAAAATCATCCCTCTTGCATTTCTATACTTTGATTTTGCATTGTTTTTAGTTTTTGGGTGGGTGCACTCTCTAAAAAAGGGCGGCCCTACGTGTACGCGGGATGTCCAAGGATAGCCCATGTACATCCGCGGGCAAAAAATGGTCTGCCTATGGATGTACGTGACTGTGTATAAAAAAAACCACGTACACCCTCAAAAGAAAAGAAAAATACAATATGCAAGAGCTAACTCCCCCTTGAACTTGTCATGTAATAGGATGTATGTCCACTGGAGGGAGAGGGAACATGAGGAGATCCATGTCTTGGTCGATAAGAACCCTATTGCCATTGCTGCATTAAAACAATGTGGGCTATGGAAGTTCTACCAGTGTCTGCTTATGAGGGCACAACCCAGGCTTCTGAATGCTCTGGTGGATTACTGGCACCCGAATGCAGAGGCATTCATGATTGAGGGGAAGTCATTGACTCCAACAACCGAGGATTTTTACTTCTTGACTGACCTATTGAGGAGAGGGGAACTAGTCAACCTATGCACATTTCCTCCTGGGACCTTCAACATCACCGACTACATCGAGATGCACTGTGAGGCAGGCACTGAAAAATTAGGTTCTCAGGTGCCCATCAGCAATATCACCAACCTGTCACTAAAGGTGATCCTAGTGCTCATTGGGCGGATCATTGGATCCAAGGCTATCCACCAGGCTTCCTGGGCGCATATGTATTGTGAAATGCAGTGCCTTGATGGACGTATTTTTGACTGGAGCACGACCATGCTTACTTGCATGAAGAGGTAGCTTATGGATTGTCATGAGTGTAGCAACAAGAACTTTGGGTTTGGGACTATTTTGTGCTTGTTCTTCTTTGAGAGGGTACCCAGACTGATTCTAAGAGAGACAGTGTGGGAGCATGTGGCCTCCTTCCCAGGGGTGTGTAGATGTGCGACATTGCTGCCACGATAGGGGGAAGGAAGGATCATAGAGGCCTTCGACAACACATTTTTTTATTAGTGGGCATGGAAAATTCCAGTGATAGAGGAATACCCCTATGTTAGAATCAACTTCTCTATAGATCCAGATATGCCCATATCTCCTAGAGAGGAGCGAGGAGAGATAGGTACGTGTGTTTTTAAAGTTATTTAATTTTTAGTTTCTTTTATATATCTCATTTTTATGGGTATCAGAGTATATGAAAACTATGTATATGTTATGTACAGATGTGGGACCTATGCACCTAGCATACTTCTCGAGGACTAGGAAACGTCCTCAACTACAGATAGTACCAGCGGTAGTCGGCGGACCAGCAGCCGCAAGGGGACCTCCAGCCGGAGAGGCTGAGAGAGTGTTGAGACAGGTGGAGTGGAACCTCACCGTGCTCACTCATGTAGTTCCCATGGCCAAGATCTAGGATCTCCTGCCATCGATGCAACCTCAGGTAGTTGGGGTGCCACAAACTTGGGTCCAACTCTTTCAGCGTTTGGAAAATGTCTTCTTTCACTACGAGAGGGACAATAGGCCCCGAGCTTAGATAGGATGGACTTTTCATGTGCTAAGGGCACTCTTTTTGTATATTTTTTGAGGGCATAAGCCCCGTGATGTATACCGGATTATTATTTTTTGAGGCATTCATGCCCACCTATGAACTCTAATACTTTTTGACATATATATATTTACATATTTTATGTCTTATGGATCACATTTTTAAAAATGTATGTGCATGTGTATGTGTTTTCTTATTTTATGTGTGTGAAATATGTCATTCTAATACTTGATTAGCTATAGTATCTATCATTTGATTTAATCTCCTAGGAACATGGATATACGTAATGTAATCAAAGCAGTGTTCTAAGAGACATACCCTAAGGAAATGTCGGTGTAAAGTAGGATCATAAACACGGTAAACCCCATTTAACTAGGACACAACCATTTAACTGCGTGCGTAGCCAGAGGACTAACAGGACAAGACCTGTCTCCAATCATAGTCAACACGAATTCACTTGCCTCTATTCTTTTGAACTATGGGAGAAAATAAGATCTGTGATGGAGATCATCCTAGGGTCTATCCAGACCATTCAATGCCTCTATAATTTCCTCATCAGAGGGCAAGACCAAGTAACAATAATAT